>JAMPIV010013371.1:152500-171846 GCA_024509875.1 Oreohelix idahoensis | reverse complement strand
GGGGGGGGGGTGGGGGGGGGGGGGGGGGGGGGGGGTTGGGGGGGGGGGGGGGGGGGGGGGGGGGGGGGGGGGGGGGGGGGGGGGGGGGGGGGGGGGGGGGGGGGGGGGGGGGGGGGGGGGGGGGGGGGGGGGGGGGGGGGGGGGGGGGGGGGGGGGTTTTGGGGGGGGGGGGTAATGGGGGGGGGGGGGGGGGGGGGGGGGGGGGGGGGGGGGGGGGGGGGGGGGGGGGGGGGGGGGGGGGGGGGGGGGGGGGGGGGGGGGGGGGGGGGGGGGGGGGGGGGGGGGGGGGGGGACGGGGAGGAGAGGGAGGGCGGGGNGGTGGGGGGGGGGGGGGGGTGGGGGGGGGGGGGGGCGGGGGGGGGGGGGAGGGAGGGGTGGGGAGGGGGGCGGGGGGGTGGGGGGGGGGGGTTGCGGGCGGGGGGGGGGGGGGGGGGGGTGGGCGGCGGTGGGGGTGGGGGGTGGGGGGGGGGGGGGGGGTGGGGGTGGGGGGGGTTGGGGGGGGGGGGGGGGGGGGGGTGTGTTGGGTTTGTGGTTGGGGGGGGGGGGGGGGGGGGGGGGGGCGAGGGGGTTAGGGGGGGGGGGGGGGGGGGGGGGGGGGGGGGGGGGGGGTGGGGGGGGTGGGGGGGGGTGGGGGGGGGGGGTGGGTGGGGGGGGGGTGGGGTGGGGGGGGTGGGTTCGGTTAAATTGGTTTTATAGCCTGTCAGATTTTTTTTAAAATGTAGGGAATGAGGGAGGGATATGGCTAAAATGGGTGAACCCGGTTTTTATGTGAGGTGGAGTGGAGTGGGGATGAGGTTTTTTAGGTTGTAGTATTAGAATATTCGTATGATGGTTGGGGGGTAGAGTGGAGGTAAGGGTGAGTGTGAGATTATAATTTGTAGTGGGAATGGGGGGGGTAGATCCAGGGAGTACCTGGAAGGGTGGTTGGTGGATTTTTATAGTTTAGGGTGGGGGGGTGGGGGGAGGTGTATATTAGACCCATTTTTGGAGATAGCGGGATAGGGGGGGAGGGGTGGGGATCGGGGGGGGGGGTTTTGGGGGTGTAGGGAGTATTTATGGTATGGGTTTGAGTCCAGTGCGATAAGGGACCTAAGTCGAGTGTATTTTTCTAAAACTAGGGGTATAGAGGGGTGGGGGGGCCTCCTGAATGGTGACGGGGAATTTACCTAACGGGGGGAATTCAAAGAGGATTGGGTGATTTTTTAAAACGGGGGTTGGGTTTGATGTTATTATAAGGTCACCCAAGGGAAGTTTAAATTAAGGCTCTATGGTTGCAATGTTTAAATGTAAGTTTTTACCAGTAATATATTCTGTTTATTATATTGGGGATGGGTTATTTTTCCTCCACACAGTGAAAGTTTTGGGGTGACCCTAACTTTACCAGCACCTGTAGTAGTTTCCATACTTGTGAAGAAATAGACAGTCCTTATTTTGAACCACGTGGGTTTCTTAAGTACCACTGGTCTTGGGGAGTGCATATGCAACCCGGAAGGGTTGGCTAGAAATACTATATCCCAATAAACGGGTTTTCAAAGGACTGGGCGAAAAAAACACACAACATGATAAATACTGGACCTTGGAGCCAGATCTTAATTTCTTCTAGAAAAACTCTACGTAATCTTTCTGCCTGGTGGCGCGAAATACTTCAAGTATTAACTAACATTTCCCGACTATATATATATATTTTTTGTGGACAAATCTGTGGTGTGACTAAAGTGAATCCTATACTGAGAGAAGGCACCGACCTGACATTCATCATTTCTAGAAACCTACGCTATTGACACTGTGCTCTGCTAACTCCCGCGCCTGGAATAATTTTAGGTGACTTAATCAGACATTTGAACAAATTTGCACACCCAAGTAGTCGTTCCCGGAGACTCCAAGTTAAAATACGTCTTTTGGAACTGGGGACTTCTTGGCAGAAGACTGCATTTTTTTTTGAGTCTGTGTGAAGATCTAAAATCAATGTGTTCCAAGAGGCAGCGAGCCAAGTCGTGAGTACATGTATGAGAGGCCATGGCGGAATGAATGAGTGTACGCTGGGTTGAGTGATATTTTCACTATTATATCTTTGACACCCTGTGGCGGTCCTAATTTTTTTTTCAATCTGCATAATTTGTTGCTAAGGCTAGAGTTTCTTGTGTTTTTGTCTTAGGTTAAATCAGATTTTTTTTTCAAACTCTGTGCATATAATTACGAGATAAAACAACGAAACTCTTAGAATCAAACCCTATGTATCTGTGACTCTGGCGCCATCATCTGTTCTCTTAACGGGGCTGGGCTAAACCTAGAGTTAACACTATAAGGGGGCTATCATCCTTGCAACATTTCCTTGAATTTTTATGACTATGTGTATATGTATTCTCCTTGATGTACTTTCTTGGATGTTGTGAGCCGATTTTTTCCTGATATTAAAATCGCTCTTGAACTTAATAATAGTGTTTGGTCAGCTCGTTCTAGATAATATATATATCATTGTTATAGTTTTCCCACGTCTGTGTGTTTACCTGTCGCCACGTGTATGTGCGTGCCTGTGAGTGATAGAAATATACGTAATATGTATATTGGTGTAGTCTGTCTGACGCTGTAACAACTGTTGTAGAAGATAGGTGAGAGAGAGAAGAATTCTTTTCGCTTTCAGAGACAGCCACTATATCAAAAATCTATCATCTCACGTGTGTGGAAATTCTATTACCTTTCACTAACTCTCACTGAGTCTATCACCTATTCAAACCTATTCAGAAGGGACCAAACCTAGTCTTAATTCTCCTATCGAAAATCTACGACAAATGGGTTCTCGTCCGTAGGATTTTTGAACTTAGAATAGGAAGACGAGTACGACAAATGGTTGCTCGTTTCCGGTTTTTGAACTTAGAATAGGAAGACGAGTACGACAAACGTGGACTCGTCTATCTGGATTTTGAACTTAAGATTCTGTATTCTGTAATAGAGTAAGAGTGTGATGTCTTGTGAGTTTTGTATCTCTTTAAAATAATTTATCCCCTAGACTAACGATCTGTTTACGGGCGTGCTGACCACACAAACTGATAAGTTTTTTTTCCACAGCATTAAGAAATAATATACATTTCAGTTACAGGTTGATTGTCGGAATATATGTTAATTACTGATTTTGTAATACTAAACGCTGGTAAAGTTGTGAGTGTATAACATTCACAAGGGTTCTGAAGCAGGAAGGTGTTTGAACTAAGTTAAGGAGTGCGTTTCGGACTATTTGTCCAGATTAATTGCCTCCCTTACCCTAACTGTCTTCAGGGGTGAACTTATAGTGGATTTTATAATTAAGGGGATATTTTTTTTTCTCCGAAATTTTTGCAATAATTATTTTGCTTTTCCACTGTAGCAACTTACTTTTCAGAAGTAATCTTAACTACCATTTAGTTGGCGTAGTCGTGTTTTGCATTAAGTGCTTTATTGCCGATAATAGCAGCGATAGTTAGATTTTACTTTGGAGGAGGTATCCCAGGGTTAAAGATATCATCTTTCGTATTTTTGGTATTTTTTTCTCCTAAGTGGTAGGAACCAGGTTATTCTTTTTCCTATTTTCTATCTCCACGTGTCTCAGTCACTGACATAATATGGCCGAGAGGGCAAAGCTTAGACAACTCCTCAGGGACGAAGCGAGAGAGGAGGGACTGGAAGGAGAGGAAGCGAAAGCTTTTGTCAGAGACGAACTTGAGAGATATGACGCGGAGAGGAAAGACGAAGCTAGGAGGAAAGAAGAAGCAGCCGAAGCCTTACAGTAGAAGAAGATGGACGAGGAAATGGAAATTCGCAGGGCGAACGAACGAGAGAAGGAGAGACAGCATGAGGAAAGAGAGAAGGAAAGACAGCAGGAGGAAAGAGAGAAGGAGAGACAGCATTTGGAAAGAGAAAATGAGCAACGACGACAGCATGAGTTGGCTCTTAAGGCTCTAGAAGTCCAAAGTCGTGGCGCTGCCTCTACCTCCAGCAATGGAGAGTCTTCTCCTCATTCTTCCTTAACTGATCCTTCTAACACTCAATCTCTTCAACTCAACGCTATGTCTTTCACCCTTGAGTCTTTCCCTTGTCCAAATGAGAAGATTGACACTTGGCTAGAAAAATTTGAGAAAATTGCAACTCTGTACGGTTTAGAGAGGTCGCGTTGGAATATGAAACTTTCCCAGGCCCTAAAAGGTTCTGCTTATGATGTTTATTCTAAGCTGGAAAGTAGCCAACAAGACGACTACGATGTGTTGAAGAAAGCGTTACTGGAGCGCTTTGAAATGAACGCTCGCAAGTTTTTGCAACTGTTTCGCAACAGCCGGAAAGAGAATTCTGAAACTTTTCACCAGTTCTCATCTCGTCTTAAGGGATATCTAACAAAGTGCCTTGAGCTTTCGCAGCTCCCCTCTACCTATGAAGGTCTTGAGGAACTTGTTCTAACTGAACAAATAAAGAACACTTTGTCTGCTGATACCCGGAGATTTCTCGCTGAGCAGGGGGCAGAAAAACTTGAAGACATTTTGGAAAAGTCTGAGCGTTATCACAATGCGCTGGCTGAACTACCGGCCACAAAGCGGAAACCGACAGAGGAGCATTTTCGAAAACATAACCTAGAGCAATCTTCTCAGGCTTCTAACCAAAACAACCACAGAGAAACTGGACCTCAAAACCCCCCTCCTGAAAAATCCAAGTTCTACAAGAACAAGTACCCCAACCACCCCAAACAGTCTGATCAACCCGACCGCCCTACATGGCAGCGTAGCCAGAAAGGACAAGGTGGCAAAGGGAGAACCCCTGAGCACGGGACATATGATCAGACCGAGCACACCGAGCCGAAACGCATCGGATGCTTATTGACAGTCTCGCAAGGCGGAATTATTGACAGTGATTCCCAACCTGTTGGGGATAGACCCTCAAAGCGAGGTACTGTTACTTTGAACGGTTCTCAAACTTCTTGCTTATTTGACACGGGGCTTTCTTACGATTGCATTGTTGCCAGAAAGCTGGTTAAACCCGGTCAAGAGACAGGAGAGACCGTCAAACTTTGTGGAGTTCGTAAGAGTGATGCACCTACAGCGCTTCCCATCGCATTGGTGAAGATACACTCTGACTTTGTCAGAGGTGTGATCAAAGCAGCTGTTATGGATGATCCCATCTACCCAGTCATACTTGGCGGGAGATACGTGTGTATTGGGAAACCGGAAGAGCCGATTGTGGCAGCAGTAACTACAAGAGGGCAAACCAAGAAGGAACGGGAGCCTGCGCCTAATTTGTTACCTATGGAACTTAAAGAAGCGCAACAAAAGGATCCTACTTTGGCACCCTGCTTTAGGAAACTGCCCATGGCGAAGGAACCCAAACAGCACGGGGACATTTTTTCTGAGGATGGCGTACTTTATCGGAGAACGGGCAAGCCTGACCAAGGTTACAACCAGCTCCTAGTACCGAAACAGTACAGAAGCCAAATCCTAGAAATGGGGCACTCTCTTCCCTTCAGCGGACATATGGGACAGAACGCCACAAACCAACGTATAACCACTCATTATTGGTGGCCAGGAGTAAACACTGATATTATCAGGTACGTAAAATCCTGTGCCCAGTGCCAACGTGTACCACCCAAGCAACGGACACCCCCAGTCCACATGGGTGAAATGCCAATAATGGGAACACCATTCGAACGGGTTGTGATCGACATTTTAGGGCCTTTCGAAAGGACTAAAAGAAGGAACAGGTTCATCCTGACCTTAGTCGATACATGCACTTTATGGGCAGAAGCTATCCCGCTAACATGCGCAGATGCCAAGCATGTCGCAGAAGCCCTCGTGCAGATTTTCACTCGGTTGGGATTCCCTCAGCAAGTGTTGACGGATAATGGATCTCCATACCGAAACCTGTTGATGGATGAGATCGTTAAGATCTTGAGGACCCAGCACATCCACACTAAGCCATATACTCCGGCCGGAAATGGGCTCGTGGAACGTGCTAATGGAAACCTCACCATGATGCTAAGTAAGCTGGCACAAGTGAAACCTGAAGATTGGGATCTCTGTATTCCTGCAGCATTATTTGGCTACAGAGAATCTCCTCATACTTCCACAGGATTTCCGCCAGCTACACTCTTATTCGGCAGACCCATTAAGGGCCCGCTTGAAGCCTTACTTCAGTCTCTGACAGACGAGAAGGCTGATGAGACAGTTGTCTCAGCCAGTAAATATGTGTCGGTTTTAAAGGAACGGTTGAAACTAGGGTGGGACCTAGCAACGACTAACTTTAAGCGAGCACGCACCAAGCACGCTAACCGATACAGGAAAGTCGCGGAAGAGAGAGAACTGGAAGCAGGAGAGAAAGTTTTGGTGTTGCTCCCTACCGAGAACAACCAACTGAAGATCGGATGGCAAGGGCCGTTTACCGTCCTGAAAAAGATTTCTAAGGCTAACTACCAGATCTCTATTGAAGGAAAGGAGAAGGTTTTCCATTTAAATCTCTTAAAGAGATACTTGGAAAAACCAGTGCCAACCTCCGACCATCTCCTGACGATCGCCAAAACTGACGAAGATGACGATAGTGGCAGGGATATTCCACCGCTATCACAGGAAATCTTTCAAAAATGTCAGAAGCGGCGACGCTCTTTCAAGCGCGCATATGAGACATTCCAGGGGAAGGAAACTTTGAGGAGTGGACTTGAGTAGGAATTGGACAGAGATGGAGGGGGAAGAGGAGAGGGAATAAGACAGACACCCCGAAGCTACGGTTATAGGAAATTAAACTCCATAACGTAGACATGGAGTGCTTCCATATCTTAAAGGGGGGAGGCTCTGTCACGTAGGGTTTATATTCATTTAATTTCCTACATCTTCTTCCTATTCTTTCACCCGAATTCTCTCTTTTATTATCTCTGTATTTCTTTTTTTTCCTGTATATTTTTCATCCATTCGTTTTGCGAATATTATTTTCATATAATTCGCAAACTTTACCTGTTTTCCTTTCTCTAAAACTGAGAATCGCACCTGGGTGGTATTGCGTACATGTCAGTCGCGCTGGTCGGACGATAGGCGTGAATTTACAGCATTCGCTAGACATTCGTCTGAGGGTCTCTGGCCTGGGGCGTGAAAATTCACCCGAGGGACATGGAAAGTAGACAGAGAGTCTGCATTTCAGTAAACACATGAGGTCTTTCGTCAGGAAAAAACCCGGCTTAGCGTGAAAATCCACTCCGCACTGCAGACGGTGGTCTGAGATTTGCAACTCATGCAAGCCCTCGGCCACTGATGGCTGTTACGTCACGCGATAAGCGGACGAGGGTGTTATACGGACAGGGGAGACTATTTCGCTTGGCGAAATAAGATTAGGATCCTGTGTCCGATTTTAAAGATATTGGCCAAGTTTGAAACTTTAATTTCATTCTCGCTCATAGACTCACAGTAGATAGGTTGCTCGTAAACAGAATAGCTGTTAGCGAAGTATCGCAGTTTGTTTCGGCAATTTGTCGAACTTCTAGACTTCCAGAAATACTTTCAGCATTTTATTCTTAAGTTGTGTGACTACCTGTAATTCTGTGGTTGAGGTAATTAATATGATAGATATATAGATTTTGTGAGTGTTAAAGTGTTAAATCGCTTAATTCATTTTAATCTATTTCTTTAGCGCAGAAGAGAAATAAAGTGGTAGGCTATTATATTTTCTAGGGAAGCATTCAGTGGAAAGCAGAATAAAATTAAAATTTCTAGCTTATAACGGCAATTGTAGCTATTTATGAATTTAATTTAACCGCTAATACTCAGTCGAGTGTATTTTTCTAAACTAACGTATATACTCTAGAATCGAGCCTCATGAATGGTGACGGAATACGCACGTGTTCCTAATTCATGAGGATTGCTGATTTTTAAATATAACTTACGTCACGGGAAGTTTAAATGATAAGCAAAGCTCTCTGCTTGCAAGTTTAAATGTAAGTTATAACCAGTACATATTCTGTTTATTATATTATATGTGTTATTTTTCCTCCACACAGTGAAAGTTTTGGGGTGACCCTAACTTTACCAGCACCTAGTAGTAGTTTCCATACTTGTGAAGAAATAGACAGTCCTTATTTTGAACCACGTGGGTTTCTTAAGTACCACTGGTCTACAGTGCATATGCAACCCGAGTTAGCCAGAAATACTATATCCCAATAACGGGTTTTCAAAGACTGTAATGATAAATACTGGACCTTGGAGCCAGATCTTAATTTCATCTAGAAAAACTCTACGTAATCTTTCTGCCTGGTGGCGCGAAATACTTCTAGTATTAACTAACATTTCCCGACTATATATATATATTTTTTTGTGGACAAATCTGTGGTGTGACTAAAGTGAATCCTATACTGAGGGAAGGCACCGACCTGACATTCATCATTTCTAGAAACCTACGCTATTGACACTGTGCTCTGCTAACTCCCGCGCCTGGAATAATTTTAGGTGACTTAATCAGACATTTGAACAAATTTGCACACCCAAGTAGTCGTTCCCGGAGACTCCAAGTTAAATACGTCTTTTGGAACTGGGGACTTCTTGGCAGAAGACTGCATTTTTTTTGAGTCTGTGTGAAGATCTAAAATCAATGTGTTCCAAGAGGCAGCGAGCCAAGTCGTGAGTACATGTATGAGAGGCCATGGCGGAATGAATGAGTGTACGCTGGTTTGAGTGATATTTCCACTATTATATCTTTGACACCCTGTTGCTGTCCTAATTTTTTTTTTCAATCTGCATAATTTGTTGTAAGGCTAGAGTTTCTTGTGTTTTTGTCTTAGGTTAAATCAGATTTTTTTTTCAAACTCTGTGCATATAATTACGAGATAAAACAACGAAACTCTTAGAATCAAACCCTATGTATCTGTGACTCTGGCGCCATCATCTGTTCTCTTAACGGGGCTGGGCTAAACCTAGAGTTAACACTATAAGGGGGCTATCATCCTTGCAACATTTCCTTGAATTTTTATGACTATGTGTATATGTATTCTCCTTGATGTACTTTCTTGGATGTTGTGAGCCGATTTTTTCCTGATATTAAAATCGCTCTTGAACTTAATAATAGTGTTTGGTCAGCTCGTTCTAGATAATATATATATCATTGTTATAGTTTTCCCACGTCTGTGTGTTTACCTGTCGTCACGTGTATGTGCGTGCCTGTGAGTGATAGAAATATACGTAATATGTATATTGGTGTAGTCTGTCTGACGCTGTAACAACTGTTGTAGAAGATAGGTGAGAGAGAGAAGAATTCTTTTCGCTTTCAGAGACAGCCACTATATCAAAATCTATCATCTCACGTGTGTGGAAATTCTATTACCTTTCACTAACTCTCACTGAGTCTATCACCTATTCAAACCTATTCAGAAGGGACCAAACCTAGTCTTAATTCTCCTATCGAAAATCTACGACAACATATCGTACATTGAAGTTTGATGTACTCTTTTTAATAAACGGATATTCCTTTTGTAAATCTTCATTGAAACTGCATTTACGCTTTGGTACCATTTTCTTACAACAATAACAAAATATGCCCAAATAGTTCACCGTTTAAATTAAATAAACGTATACCGTACGCAAAATCTTGGTACTTTACCACTACCTAATATTTCAAATAACTGCGAATATCACATTGGAACTACAAAACTAATTCGCGGTCCTGACAACCTCTTGTGCTGTTTCGGCGCCAGTTCACTAATAATTAAAAATTCTCTCAAGTCAGCCACGGAATAATAATTTTTTTTTTTAATCTGTGAGATTTATGCCAAATTGGCAAATTCGTCCAAAACCGGGACAAATTGGCGACCCGGATTGCATCGAAAAAAAGTCGGGACAAATTATCAAAAATGGTCTAAAACCGGGACTGTCCCGGAAAAACCGGGACGTCTGGTCACCTTACAATAACAACGACAAGAAAACGTATTTCAGAAACGCTATTGTAGGCGGGGAAAAACGACACCAAGTTAGGCTTGCGATAGAGTATGAGACAAGGATAAAATAGTTTTGCTACATTGTCACAATGCAAATATAAAAAGAAAGATTTTTGACACAATAAAAGGATTTAAAAAGAAAATATAATGTTGATAAATAAATATTACACACACACAAAGGTATGCTTCAGGTAATCGTGAGAAATAAAGAGGTAGAAAACTAGACAACAGGTAAAACAACAGAAGATAGAGGCTTACCAGAGAATCGAACTCAGGCTCGCACCGTTCAACCTAGACACAGAATCCGTCGGTTATGTTAAGGCATATGTTCAAATATAAAACACTTTGTGGTCCAAATTATTGCTACATTAAAACTACTTAACAGTGAGCGCAATGCAAACCACCTTAAAAAAAAAGAACCAGATGTGTGGTTGACAATGATAAAACAACCTATTTATTCCAGCTTATTCATCATTTTTTTCTGTGAGCTCCATCTGGAGCATAAAGCCACTGAAGCTGGTTCCCTTACAGAAAGTCTGTCTGCACCATGCATTCTACATTCCCTGAAAACAGGGAAGGGGATGACCTAGACGAGGTGGATCCAGGACATCACAGAGAGTCTGAAGTCTGACCTTGTCTTTGGATGATGCAGGTCAACTTGCCCAGAATCGTGATGTGTTCACATCAGCCGTAATGGAGACAACGTTCTGGAGAGAATACATCACATGATGATGATGATGATGATGATGATGATGATGATGATGATGATGATGATGATGATGACCATGCACTCACAAGCTCTTGCAGCAGTAGTTTCTGTGACATTTTGTTTTACATGATGAGGTAGTCGCCACGTGCATAACCTCCTACTCGTGACCTTGAACGCCATCTTGAATGTGCAGAAGTCCTATTCTGTCTTTGTCCTTTCTTTGACCCTCGAGAACCACGTGACATTCCAGCGTTCGACAAAATGCGAGAGGTCATCACTGATTTCTACTGTTCATTCTTAATGATAGGAATAATATTATCAGAGAAATGAGAGAGCGGAATACACAAGTTTATCGAAGATTTGATAACCGCTTCTTTGCCTTTCCAGTCAAATATGAATCAGGAAATGATAAGAAATATATTTTTTTCCACTTTTACGCGGGAAGACAGCTGCAGAAGTCATAAAAATAACTGCCAAAGTAATAAACATCGATTTATCGTTGCCGAAAATAACCTAACGCGCGTAACATTAATCTTATTGGACTAACGATAATCTGAAGCCACTAAGACGAAACTGACGTGGGCAGTTATCGTCTGATGTGGCTAGTTATAATTTGATGTGGCTAGTTATAATATGATGTGGCTAATAATAATATGATGTGGCTAGTTATAATATGATGTGGCTAGTTATAATATGATGTAGCTAGTATTAATCTGATTTGGCTAGTTGTAAAATGATGTGGCTATTTATAGTATGATGTGGCTAGTTAAAGTATGATGTGGCTAGTGATAGTATGATGTGGCTAGTTATAATATCATGTGGCTAGTTGTAATATGATGTGGCTATTTTAGTATGATGTGGCTAGTTGTAGTATGATGTGGCTAGTTATAATATGATGTGGCTAGTTATAGTATGATGTGGCTAGTTATAATATGATGTGGCTAGTTATAATATGATGTGTCTAGTTATAATATCATGTGGCTAGTTATAGTATGATGTGGCTAGTTATAATATGATGTGTCTAGTTATAATATCATGTGGCTAGTTATAGTATGATGTGGCTAATTATAATATGATGTGGCTAGTTATAATATCATGTGGCTAGTTATAGTATGATGTGGCTAGTTATAATATGATGTAGCTAGTATTAATCTGATGTGGCTAGTTATAGTATGATGTAGCTAGTTATAGTATGATGTGGCTAGTTATGGTATGATGTAGCTAGTTGTAATATGAAGTGCCTAGTTGTAGTATGATGTGGCTAGTTATAGTATGATGTGGCTAGTTATGGTATGATGTGGCTAGTTATAACCTGATGTTGCTAGTTGTAGTATGATGTGGCTAGTTGTAGTATGATGTGGCTAGTTATAGTATGATGTGGCTAGTTATGGTATGATGTGGCTAGTTATAATATGATGTGCCTAGTTGTAGTATGATGTGGCTAGTTATAGTATGATGTGGCTAGTTATGGTATGGTGTGGCTAGTTATAATCTGATGTGGCTAGTTGTAGTATGATGTGGCTAGTTATAGTATGATGTGGATAGTTATACTATGATGTGGCTAGTTATAGTATTATATGGCTAGTTATAATATGATGTGCCTAGTCATTGTATGATATGGATAGTTATAATATGATGTGGCTAGTTATAATATGATGTGGATAGTTTGTTGAAACAGAACAAAATTATAAAGAAAAAGAACATTGTTTTGAAGAAACAAAATATTATTATGGAGAGACAGACCAACATGATTAAAAAATTAACAATATGATGAAGAAATAACAACTTGATGAAGAAATAATAACATGATGAAGAAATGACAACTTGATGAAGGAATAACAACTTGATGAAGAAATAACAACTTCATGAAGAAATAACAACTTGACGGAGAAATAACACCACAATGACGAAATACAGCACAATGATAAATTAACAGAACGATCTGATGAAGAAACAGAATAATTTTGTGAAGAAACAGAAAAAACATTATGAAGAAAACAAAACAATAGTATGAAGTAACAACAACACAAGACGCCAAAACAGAGCACTACGACAAATGAAAGAACTCGGAGAAGTATGAATAGCAGTGACGTAATCAACAGGCAAAAAATAGTCAGAAAAAAACATAAATAAACCATATATCGTTATAATCTAACATTAACACAAATCAGAATTAAGGAAATCCTGCATGGAAGTGCACATCAGAGCATTACCTGACAATTCACCTTAAAATATCATAAGAGCAAAAATATCTGATGAAAGATCAGTCAGAGAAGTCAACAAATCCCAATACAGATTCATGCTTGCATCAAATAACGTAGAGAAGACAATAGAACTAATAAATAGCATTACAGTAAATCAATATAATGTAGGATCATAATACAGTATTAAAATCAACATAGAGTTGGCCACATAAACAAGAAAATATATTATCAAAGGAGTTGAGATTACACTACCGGAACAGGGAATACTGAAAAGACGAAGTAATTAAAACGCTTCGTACAGAAAACAGAAAGTTGAACGAATAAAAATTATAACTGGAGTCATAATTATTATGGATATACGAAAAGTCTATATTGCTCTACGCTTGCAGTAAGAAAACTAACACAAAAACATATTTTCCTTCAGTAATTCTGTATTCGTCGGCGTCTGTGGCCTAATGGATATGAACGCAGTTTCATAATCCAGATATACCAGGTTCGAAACCTGCTGCATGCGGTTTGGTAGCAGATCGCTTTGTGTGGATTTTTAACAATGGTATAAGCGCCGTATCGTTCAGAAAACAATGGCAAACTACTGAATGAAAAAAATTGCCTAGAAAAATCACAAACAGCCAATAAAAGCTGGGGTTGATTGCAACGTCCTGTAAAGGTTAAGCAACTAACTTTAATTCTGTATTCAAAGTGCCAAATTAAATTTAATTGCTGGTGATTTTAACGATAGATGTAAGGAGTAGGGAAACGTAATTGACAATAGATAAGGTAAGACTCAGAGCCGAGCCTTCTTCAATATGAACCTTGCTATGTTAAATGATGGCCCCCAGACAAGACTAGCGACTAAACCAAGGGACACCGATGGTGTCATAGATCTGGCTTTTATCGTTAGGGACACAGGAGAGTGATCAGCTACCCTGCATTGTCCTCATTACAACAGTGAGGTCCACAAGACACACGAAACCGAAACAGTCCTTCAAATATCGTACAACCCTTCAAGATCAGGTTTGATCCCCAGTTCAGGTGGGATTTTTTAGACCGCAAACGGCTCCGGGGTCGACCCAGCCTCATGAATTGGGTACCAGAGCAACTCTGGGAAAGTTAAGGCGGCCTGCGTGATGCTGACCACATCACCAATAGTGTGCCGATAGTCAAGAAAATACGGGCCTAAAACCATATTCCCAATATGCCTCAATAGGCGTGTAACGGGATCCTTTTTTTATCTTCAAGATCATACCAGCACCATACATAGACTGGGTCACTACTTTACTATGCGTCCTATTATTTCGGAATATCTTAGTCCCTGGATGTCTATACCTGTTAATGCTACTTAAAGATGTCTCCTGTAATGCATGCATTATGTTTGTATGCCAAGCTGTCTTACTTAAAATACTGAGTTCTTTGTGATACCGTACAGTTCAACTTCTTAAATGCTAAGTCTTTCTTATCCATTTTCTATCTTCTGGATTATACAAGCTATGATTTTATTTCTTCACCTTTTTTTCGAATCGTCGGAGTCGTTTTCTCTTCTACCGTTGGGTGAATAGGTTTACCAGAGAGTGCAATGTCTCTCAGGGATGTTGATGTTGTTTAACTAGGGCTGCTAAGTTTCTCGCTCTTTTGCAGCCAATACCAAGTTGAAGACTCGTTGGTATTATCTACACTTTAGATCTAGGCTTTTCCTGCGGCTTTTCTGCCATTCTGAAACATGTTGAGCAAGAAGTCATGAGCTTCAGTTTCTCCACTTTCTGGCACTTAAGGGACCATCACATATGGTCCCAACCTAGGATGAAGAGTGTGTGGCATACTGTGCATTCTCCGCCATCCAAGGGCCTCTGCACATATGCAAGCTAAATTACTGTGCTCCGGTTCTCCCAAGGAATTGTCACGGCCTGCACAGAGCCACTTCTCAGCTCCCCCATCCCATCATGGGCCCATAGTGAGTGTCAGGGGTTGCCTCCCCTTTTCTCTCTGCAGTATTGATCCAACAGTGGTAAAAACCTAGAGTAACTAATGTGGGTCTTCAAAGGTGTCCACCTTCGCACACGATTACTCTTGGCAGAGATGCAGATAGAAAGATGATGATGCTTCTAACTCGACGGAGTGTCCACAAGATATTTAAGAAATCGAGAATAATGCTGAATGAGTCTGAGCTCTTTAACTCTTTATCTTTCCCGCTGGCTTTTGTAATGCGATATAATATCAGCTGCCCTTAAGACAAAGGCGTGATGAAGTTGCATACGTGTGAATAAGTATTCTAATATATATATATATATATATATATATATATATATATATATATATATATATATATATATATATATATATATATATATATATATCATCATGTGACGTATTCTTTCCAGAACGTTGTCTCCATTACAGCTGCTCTGAACGCATCACGATTCTGGGCAAGTCAACCTGCATCAGCCAAAGACAGGTTCAGACTCTCTGTGATGTCCTGGGTCCACCGTCGTCTAGGTCGACCCCTTCCCCTTTTTCCAGGGACCATGCCTTCCATAATTTTTTTTTCCAGACTATTTTGTCTATTTATATGACCGAAAAATTTCAGCTTCCTTATTGCGATGGTATTTAGGAACAAATTTTCCTCTACGTTTAGTGAGTGCAGTACTTCTCTGTTGGTCTTTTTTTCTGTCCAGGGTATTCTCAACATCCTTCCGTAGCATGTCATTTCGAATGATGTAATCTTTTTTGCAACTGTTTTATTAAGTGTCCAAGTCTCACAGCCGTATGTTGCTACTGGAAATATACATGCTCTGATCAGTTGTAACTTTGTTTCTTTGCTTGTGCCTTGCCATAGGTTTTTCATCTGTATTAGTTTATGTGAAGCAATTGCAAGTCTTCTTTTAATTTCTACTGCACAGTCGCCAGAGCTGTTGATGATTGATCCTAAATATTCGAATTCATTAACACTTTCCAGTTCTTCGTTATCAATTTCAATTTCTGGTTTGGTCTTTACTTTGTCTGTTGTCAGTACTTTGGTCTTCTTGGTGTTTAAGTATAGATTCTGGGCCTCGCTGTGTTTTTTGGTGGGCAAAATTAATTGTTCAAGTCCTTCTGGGTTGGTCGATAGGAGGACTGTGTCGTCAGCATATCTGATTTCCGGGATCTCGTACCCGCCGATGTTAAATGAGTCAAACTCTTTGTGTTCTTAGTATCTCTTACGTTTCTCATGATATTCTCGGCATAAATGTTAAACAAGTAGGGGGAAAGGGTACAGCCTTGTCTTACTCCTTTCTGTACTTCAAACCATTCTGGTGTTTTTCCCTCTATTCTTACGGCTGCCTGTTGTTCTTGGTACAGCAGTGCGATGAGTTGTATAAGGTGGTTTGGAAATCCCATATTTTTCATAATAGCCCATAACTGCTGATGTTGTACACAGTCGAAAGCTTTGGTGTAATCAATGAAACAAGTATGTAGGTCAACGTTGAATTCTCTACACTTTTCTATGATGTTCCTCATATTGAATATATGATCTCTAGTGCCTCTACCTGGTCGAAAACCCGCCTGTACTTCGTTTATTTCTGTTTCTAGCTTTTGCTGCACCCTTTTCATAATGATTTGTAATAGTATTTTGCTGATATATATATATATATATATATATATATATATATATATATATATATATATATATATATAGCGATAATCGCGTGTGATATTTAAGTAGCCAAGATTAATACGCCTAGCGCGCAGTAAAGTGAGTGATTAGACCTGGGCTTATAAAAGAATGCGATAACCAGTACCAGCCCTTCTTAAGTATCAGCCCAGGCGAAAGAGAACGAAACGAGGCGCCCTGTGTACCTACACAGAAGAACACAAAGACATGACACATTAGCATCGGGCACTGTTGGGTGTTTTGTTTAGTTTTGTTTTGTTATGTTCGCTAGTTTATTTGTTTAACGTTTGCTTTGTCACTGAATGGGTTGTAAAAATAAATACAGCCCCTGCCTCAGAATAAGAGTTTTTATTGTTGTTCGGGTCGGTGCGAGTGTAAGCAGGAGAGTGATCACACATCACAACAATATAATCACCAACATCATCTCGCCCACCATATTTATATATATATATATATATATATATATATATATATATATATATATATATATATATATATATATATATATATATATATATGTGTGTGTGTGTGTGATAGGGTGGGCGAGATGATGATGATGCTGTTGTGATATGTGATCACTTTCTTGCACACCCGCAACTGACCCGATCAATAATAAAACTCTAATTCTAAGGCAGGGGCTGTATTTATTCATACAACCCTGTCAGTGACCCTAACCCACAAGGCAAACTAATGAACAAACTTTAAACCAGTAAGCAAACAAACAAAACACCCAGCCAGTGCTCAATTGGTAATCCTGAAACGCAAACAAAGCACCGACTAGTTAAAATCATAATAGTTAAATAATGAGAAACGATACTCTCACCTGCTAAACAGTCATTCCACGCCACCGGACACACTCAACTATCATACACACACACGCTCATGCATGTCGTCCAATGAGACTAGTATGGTGTTGTGCATGAGGCTGGCAATCTCACCATGTAACACAGATTGCTACCGAAATCACTACTGCAAGAGCATCTGAGCTTCATATGGATGCCAGCCACATTGGTAGCCCCATGCTCCATAAGGAGCGAGAAGAGAAATATATATCTCCAAGTGAGTCCACGTGCTCTCACAAACCATTCTACACAAAACAATAATTACATAATAATAAAATGGACATAGAATAATATTCAACTATATGTACAACGAATACTCTTATTAATGAGCATAAACCACCACCTCGCAACTGGGCAATCTCAATATTCGTCCCTGCACTCTGACGCATGTCGTATATGCCGACTGATGAGATTGGAACTTATCATATGAAACACATCGTTACCGAAAAAACCACTGTAATAGCATAAAATGCTTCTTATGGGCTTGTGATGGACACCGGACGCATTGGTGTTTCCATGCTCTGCAAGGAGCAAACAGAAAAACACCTGTCTCAAAGTGCCTTACACATAAAGAAATGGCATTGCGCTCACCAGAAATCTAAAAGACTATTCTCACCTCACTCAAAGTAATCCACTACAGTAGCATTATGATCTGTTATCGTAAAATACACTAAATTACCCTTACATCAATGAATAAACTAAAATTACTTTTGACTTAACAAAACTAGAACACAATACATCACCTAAAGGAAATTTAACACGAAAACTATCTCTTCCATCAGTGAAGAAAATTACATTAACCTGCATTCACCCACGTGTCAATTCACACAATATAAAATAGCGTAACATTATAGGCCTATAGAACGTGGTAACTAAGAGTGTTAATGCAGACTCACTGGCGCAACCTTTATGCACAGGGCGTGATGCTTTTCATGAACACGTGGCTGCCATCTTGCCAACAGTTAATATTAGTAGTAGACTGCTTTTCTGCTCGGCCTCACGAATGAAATAGGTTCCTACTATATTCGCTTTTCTTGCCCGGTCTAATGAATGAAATAATAGGTACTAAACTCTCACAGCTGTGATTTGGACTTAACACTAGTAAAATCTATCCACACATTATTTTCACTCATTTATAACTTTAAAACTAAATCTAATGTCCTGGAAGAAATCTCCTTTCGAAACACATCTATCTATATTGTTAAACACTAGAACTGTGCCACGCTGAATACTAATAAAGCTAATCCCTACAAAATACGCTAACAATTATAGCTCACATGCACTGGTTTCTTTGTCCATCTCCTACCCACACAGGGCGCCTCGTTTCGTTTGTTCTCTCTGGGCTGCTCTTGCGAAAAGGGCCCCTGCTGGCCATCGCATTCTTTATATAGGCCGCTAGGCTTAACCACTCACAAGAGATGTGCGCGCGCAGTAATTGGGCCACTTAAATAACACACGCGATGGATGGAGCGAAAACACAAATATAACACACAACTATTTCTAGGCTTTATTGTGGCCTAGTAATATATCTTCCTCTTGAAGATGTTGTGGTAGAAAGGCACTGAACCACGAAGACAATGGCGAAGACAAGATGGCGTTGTTACACACACACACACACACACATATATATATATATATATATATATATATATATATATATATATATATATATATATATATATATATATATATATATATATATATATATATATATATATACATCTAATGAGCCGGTACGAGCAATAATAATAATAAGCAAATTGTAAAAATCATTATATACAAATTTAATTATCAATTACTTTAACACTTGTAAGTAAATAAAAACTAGTGATTAATAAAATGTAAGTCTCATCATGGAATATATCGGCTTTCGTGAGCTTAATTTTAGAAAAGAAAGTTCTTTGTTTGGCCGGCTAAAAATGGAACTTGTCAAAATGCTAAAGTTCCGCTGGTTCTGTAGATTCGTCTCTGTCGTGAGGGCACGTTTCCAGATCAGTCAGCAAGTAACCGCTCCTGGTCAAGG
>JAMPIV010013371.1:0-147500 GCA_024509875.1 Oreohelix idahoensis | reverse complement strand
AGTCAATGTGGTATTATCACGTTTAGTGATTCAATTAATCTCTCAGGGATGGGCTGTTTTCTGGCCCTGTCATGCATCAAAGCGTAATACGTGAACAATGATAGTAGGAAAAAGGGTAAAAATTCTGAGTAGATGATAGGCACGACATCATGTGCGTTAAAAATGCCAAAATAATAGATAATAAAGGCGATGAGAGGAAATTACGAAAAAAAGCAAACGAGCCGTAAAGTCCCAGTGAGATCCTTTTGCATGCAGCCAACCAGATAAAACGCCAGAGTTACGTTTGGGGCTCAAATGACGCCTCCAAGCTTAGTGGGCAATGTTGGGTTCTCAACATGTTTCACCACAGGGGGAATCCCTGGAAGTGTGTGGATGATTTCAACAGTCGATGAGTGTGTAACTGGCCTCACAGATTGGTTCAGTTCTACATTTTATCACTGTAGCATTGTGCTTAGCAGGTGGTCATATAAGGATGACTCAGGTATGCCTCCATACATGTCTCTGAGGGTGAATATGCAATCATATTTTAAGACATGTGATTGGCCTTTCTGGCCAGACTTGCCATCTAGTAGATTGCATTATATTGCTTTGAAACTTTTGATCCTTCTCGGTGTTATTCCAACCTTTAAATAGCAGCGATAACTGCTGGGCTTTCATTAATCCTCTGCCCACATGTGTAGAGTTTTGCCGGAGACAGCATCATCTGAACAGACACGCAACCACTGCCTCGCTATCTGAAACAGGGAGGGCTCTTTCCCTTGGACATCACGCACTTGTTTTTCTAAAATATTTTTTCGCTGTTATAATATTAATGTACATTTTCTATATCTTTTGTCTAAAGTGTATATTGGGGCCGTATGACCTACCACCATCAGCATTTATTCATGCTGGAGACTGGTTATAATGAGAATAAAACTATCATTAGTTATTATAGAAAAAGCAAGCAGAATTTTTAACAAATATAAAAATACCCCAGACAGCTAAGAGCAGGGTAGAGCAAGGTGAAGCTAACTGCGTCAACTTTGGGTGACAAATCGGCGGCAGTTGGCATGGAAATGTAGTGACGCAAATAGGGACAGCTACATCACGCTTGACCAATAATTTATCAAATAGAATAAGCTTCCAACCAATGAAAAACGAAATTGTCGGCAGGAAATTATTAAACCGGGAGTCTTGGAAAATTGAACAGTGTAGAAGGACGTGTCAATGACTATCAAGCTCCCAAGTTGAGGTATTTAACAATTCTGTCAAACCTTCATGTATGTGTATTTGTACACATGAAAAGGTTATTCAGTTACCTATTCAAGTAAGTAGTACGATCGCCCTATCATTTTGTATTTCAGCGTATTTTCGTAAAATGAAAACATAATAGCAGAAGAGAAACAAAATGGAGGATACAATAGATATAACGAGAGAAAAGGATTTGAAACTGAGAATAGAGAAGATGCACTGCCTTCCTAGCGCAGTCATTTATGGTTCGATCCCCAGATGAGGCGGGAATTTTTTAGGCCACAAACGGCTCCTGGGTCGACCCAGCCCCAAATGGGTACCAGAGCAACTCTGGGAAGGTTAAGGCGGCCGGCGTGATGCCGACCATATCACCCCTAGTGTGCCTACGGTCAAGATAATATGGGCCTAACACCATATTCCCAATATGCCTCAATGGACGTGTAACGGGTTCCTTTACCTTTACCTTATAGACAAGATGGTTATCAAGAAAACTACAGAGAAAGGAAGCAAATATGAAATTATAATTATCCAGGATTTGGTAAAACTTGATGTTGGGAAAGAATATTATTAAGCATCTTGGATTGAGGTGAAGGATAGAAAATATATTCTTCATAAAAGGAAAAATAAGTAAGATTTGTTTGATGTACAAAATTCCTAATTGTTGAACATTGTTTGACACTATTTGACCAGTTTGCTGTTAAATAAAATTCATTTTTAAGGACCAGGCTGTTTAAAATTGATTGTCAGTTGGATAACATAGATGTATTGTCAAAGTTCACATTTCTCAACCACTAATGCTCTCCATCGCACAACACCTATACAAGGAACGAACGAACCACATCACTCAGACAGGGTCTAAGAAATAACCAACTCCGGCGAGCTATAAGCCAGTACTAGATCACACTTAGACATGGACTAAATAAAAAGGAGAAAGACAATTTCTATAAATAAAGTAATAACTAACTAATACTGCACCCCCCCCCCGGCCACATAATGGGTAAATTGGTGCCGAGTAACACTGTGAGACGGCAGCAATATCTTTGGTGTGACTTTAATTTTATTGATAACTTTTTTTTATAATAATTGAGTTTGTACCGAGAGTTCTGAGGAATCTTTTTGGGCGTTTCTCATGTTATTGGTCAGTTTATTGTCCAGTTATTTCCATTTATCTTCTTGTTGCTATTTGTCCGTTGCCGCTTTCTGATGTATTGATGTATTTATATACATGACGGCATTCGCTATTACACCTCGATTTCCATGACCTCTACTTGTTGATCCGTGACTGCTCATTTGGGTTATTCAAAACCAATTCACCCTATTTGGAAGATGATCACTTTCCACCACCCATCTCGTGATATGCTGTGGAATGTCGCCCATCCGTCCTAGTCGGTCGCCCATCGATCCTAGTTGAGAAATGGGTATTTCTCCTAGTTGGCCGCCCACTTGTACGCTTAATTGTGTTACAAGCTATTGGAGCAGCGTAGAAAGTTTACAAATACACGACTCCTTGTAATGTTTACTTTGTATCCTGGTTAGCTCAAGCTAAAAATTTTCTATGCATATTTTTGTGTGCCAGCCACGTTTAGTTTGGGAGGGATGGGGGGTCGTCTAGGACTTCTCTGTGAGACATGAGTTATGTAATTGTAAGAGGTAACCTTATCATGTAAAATATGTTACTACATAAATAACCGCTGCATGAGTTTGTGCTTTGGTACAACCAGAAGAAACACCTAGATCGTCGTAATTCGAGACTGTAATTCTGTGAAGCAAGAGCTGTGTGACGATATACTTGCAATTGCTTTAGATATTCCGGGGTTTCAAAGGTTATAGCCAGGAGTATTTCGTGGAAGGACTGAATGACAAATGCCGAGGTACTCTCACACGGTGTCCTTGAAAGCATGTATACCCTTCTTAGATAGTGCAGATTACGCTGGCTTGGCCATGTTCGCAACATGGAAGATATTTGCATCTCCAAAGATATCTTCAACAGATACTTAGCAGATAACAAAAGAACAGCCTGTCGATCACTTCTTGGGTTCAAAGATGTATGCAAGAGAGATGTGAACGCTGTGTGGCGTAAGTCCAGTATCCTGGAAGGACGACACTGCCGATAGCATCAGGTTGAGATGCTTCTCTGAATCGTCCCAGATTGAGTGAAGAGAGGCTCTAACAACAAGCACTAAGAACACGTCGAAAGGATCACCAGGAAAAACGCAGGTGAATGTTATCACTTCTAGGTTCCATCATCACCATAATCAGTTATGATTGGAGGAGGCTACTAACGTAGACTGGACTGTCAATCATCCCAAAATTCTCCTGTCAATCACATTAGATATTTTGTTATGTTTAATCACTCTAGTCATTCCGCACGTTTAGCTACATCAGTTGCCTCTAGCTTTCAGTCACTCTAGATAAGTCAGAGAAATAATATAAAACATAGAGTGATGCGAATAAGTAAATAAATATTAGACAAACATAAAGGTATGATTTCAGGCACTCGTAAGAAATAAAGAAGTAGAAAACTAGACACCAGAAAAACAACATACGTGAGTGGCTTACCCAGGACTCGAACCCAGGACCTTCCGTGCGACAACCCCGCCTAGCTATGCAAGCGAATCACACTATCCTCCTTGTCATCTAGGCATCACCAAAAAATAATGCTTCGATGACGGGTCATTAGTGCGACCCGCAACACATAACACCGGAAATTTACCATGGGCAGTCCAGCCTATTAATGACGCAATCACTTCTGTTGTTCCCTATTATACAGTATAGGTCAGACCACACAAGACAAAGACCTTAATACTGTGTCTAGTAAATGATAGAAGACTAAGAACAGTACATACAGGACAGAGGGCAGGTTTTGGTATTGTATAAACATTTATAACACATAAGGAAGAGAAACCCGAGGCCTTTAAACAGTAAATAAATATTAGACAAACATAAAGGTATGTTTTCAGGCACTCGTAAGAAATAAAGAAGTAGAAAACTAGACAACAGAAAAACAACAGACGTGAGAGGCTTACCCAGGACTCGAACCCAGGATCTTCCGAATAAACACGTGTATTTGCTTTTCATGTGAATAAACATGTATATATGCTTATGCGCCTACTCCTATGAAACTGTTGACCACCACCTCTTCAAGTGCCCAGAACTTGATGATGTTATGAAAATTCTCCTTCCTACGAGGCCAGATAAGTGGAACAACTTATATGGAGCGAAAGAACAACTTGCAAACACATGCAGATACCACTACTTGATATCACATCATTTACACCTAAAGATATATTAGCTTGTCACTAACTACATTTAATTTTACAATTTATGGGCTTACAGGGATCCCCAATACCGCAAAAGCAGGTAAAAAATCCCTAATATCAAAACTCACATTCAAATCAATCATTCACTCATCCAAACTAACTCTATAGATATTTCATTTACTCAGTTCACTAACTCACTCCCTCACCCTTCTTATTCGTCCACTCAGGCATACTTACTCATTCGCTTGCTTACTGATCCTCTTCTATACATGAATTATTTCAATGTTAAGTGCGTGTTCATAAAGTAGCTACAACAGCTAATGCCTTGCTGTAATTCAAGCTGAGTTATATAACAGTCCTTGAAGATTGAAGGCCTGGCTGTCACGATGTAAAATTGCCTTCTTTTCTCTTCTTAAATCTTTTCTCATACCGGGTCACTTATTCCTCTCTTATTTTTAGAAAGTAAACCACTAAAAAATCTAAGTTCTCTTATTCTTCTGAGTGAAATACCTCGCTCTTTGTTCAGTTTTTTTTCTAGCAAAAGACTTTCGACTCCCCGCCTTGAACTTCTGACCGCTGTCCTACGTAACCTGGGATTTCTCTTGGGATACGGGACATTTGATCTCAGCAACCAGTGAGGACAATTTAAAATCACAACTCGCCTTGAATCACCGTGCCAAGTGCCAGTGTGGGTGTGTTTAGGGATGGAACGAAAACGTCAACAAGAGGTCAAGTTCCCCCACTACTCTCATCTAAAGTAGGCAGAAATAAACCCTCCAAAACAAAGTAAGAATTTAGCCCCCATTCTCTCACTAGCAGCCGTCAGACCTGCCTGGACAAAGTTGCTCCAAGCAATACTGAGGGGCACTGTCCATTTTAACCAGTATGGGGTTCAGTTGAGCGAAGTAAGTTATCTAATATTGTTCATCTGTATAAAATGAATAATAATAATCATATGTTTATCTACAGAATATTATTGCAGTAACTTTTGTTAAGCAAAGTTTTACATGGAATTTCATTTCAATAATATTGTTATTTCATTATATACATGCTACTCAACTACTTCTTATGTATGAGTTCGCAGAAGTCATACGTAATCACTGATCTTCTTCTCACATCATGGTAGAAACAAGACCGGGTTAAATTGATGATGTATATCATTATAGTTACTGTGGGATTTGTATTACTGGACTAAGCAGAACAGAAAGTGTACTAAGGGTCCTTATACTTAATTTTTCTTATAATGTGCCATTTTCCTTAGTCACGACCCTACAAACTTGATAAGTGTGTTCTCAATCACATTTCTTATCCCTTTGTCTTATTTCGGATATTAGTGTTTTCAGCATGGAATATTCTTTCTATACAAATACCATGCTGATGATTTCTGAACTATCCTTGTCATGTTTTAATGTGTTTATATGCATGTATCCTGTGCTATGATTGTACTATCAGGGTATATGAATGTTTATAACATAACCTTAGAACCATGTAATAATTTGACTGACTGTAAGCCAGTGGTTCTCAAGGTTGAGACCAGGAACACCTCCACATGAGATTTACAGCTCAAGTAGCAACAATGTAAATCAGTGGTTCTCAAGCCTTGGCAGCAATGACACCCCCAACAGGCTTTTCGGCAGCATGGGAAACTATAACCTAACTCTAACCATTGGTGTCAATGACCTCAAATTGATTTGACTGCTTTATGGGAACTTCTTCTTCTTCTTCGTTCGCCCTGAAAAGGACGGTGGTTGCGTTGTGTCTGTTTACAACGTAGCTGTGATATCTGCACCTTTCGGTCGACACATCCGACTTCTGCACGGCATTTTTTAGGACCGGGTTTGCTTTCCCATTGCGATCCGTGCTCGCTCAGCCAGACTGCATTGCTGCAGGCTGTTTCCAGGACCACCACGTGGAGGTGGAGCACGGTCTTGACCAGCTCTGGTTCGCTGGTCCTGACGCAGGCAGTCAAGCTATGAGTCGCTGACTGCGGTCTCTATTAGAGGTGGGCGAATCGATACAATCCGTTGTTTCGAGACAGTCGGCTCAATTAATTATACTGTGTCGAAACAGTGTGTCGACACAATTGCCCGTATAATAGGGGAGAAAGAAGTCTCTTATAGACAGTACCGGGGCGGGTATACATGAATTGTGTGAGACAATTTTCTCAGTTTTTACTGTCGTGTGTGAAAATCTATGGCGTTTCGTGTGACCACAATTCAATATTTTTACACAAGTCTTCATTATGATGAAATAAAACGTAGATATGATGATAGCTGCAGTATATGGGAAAATAAAAAACAACAATAATAATAACAACAGTAATAATAACACATGATATCAAACTAGAGTAAGCTAGTTTTGGTAGACAATGATTCAAATCCACACCGAGTAGGCCTACACAGATATCAGCAGAACTAATAAAGTGTCCATTACATTTATACGTACACACGGACACTTTCAACTTTAACATAGCGCCTAAAACATTGACAACTGCAGCACTGACACAATTTCCAGTGTCTATAACTTCTCAGCAAAAATAATATCACTTGTAAAATCAAGTCATCATAACACATCCCTGAAAAATATGACATGTTTGATATTCCATACTAATGTTCCGAACGGTTTATTCAAATTTTACAAAGGCCCACGGAAAGTGATACAGTGTGTCTCTTTGCAAAACAGCGAGGCAGAAACGAACTGAAACTGTGTCCATGTGTCGGACTCGGTGCATTGTTTGACTCATACACACAGTAGCCATCTCTACTCTGCAAAACAGCGAGGCAGACACGAACCGATACAGTATCGACACGGCAAGAAGGCTCAGTATCGATTCGTTCGGGTACGAAACTGTGTCGAACCATTGTTTCGAAACATACACACAGTAGCCATCTCTAGTCTCTATTGCTGCGTCTTGAGGTCCCGCTCCATGGGAACAATGTAGACCAGTGGTTCTCAAACTTTTGATGACCACAGCCCCGAACTTTACCATTGGTGAGGCTAACAGCCCATAGGTTGGAAATCACTGCGGTAAACAAGCAGGAAGCCAGATATAGAATGAGATCCACCATGTATGCTTATAACGTCAGTTATGCCATAGTATTTCATAGATAATAGATAGCACCTTGTTACTGATGTTAACTATGATTTTTGATTACATTTCTGATGGACGATTAGCGTCCAGCAGATATGGGAAATGACTTTTCTGGCAAGGCCACTAATGGAGCTTCAATTGTTTGTCAATCCAGTCCTACCAGGTTGTCCTACCAGGAGACCTACCGGAAGGCCCTACCTGAGTCCTGTTCGGGGTCTATCCTTCTTCTTCTTCCTCGTTCGTCCTGAAAAGGACGTTGGTTGCGTTGTGTCTGTTTACAGCGGAGCTGCGATATCTGCGCCTTTCGGCCGACACATCCGACTTCAGCACGGCATTTTTTGGGACCGCGTTTGCCTTCCCTCTTCGATCCTTACTCTCTCAGCCAGACTGCAGTGATGCAGCCTGTTTCCAGGACCACCACCATAGGCAGTGTTCTCGAGGGCCGACTTAATCCATCCCCGCTGGGGATGAGCCCCGAGTCAAGACGGAGGAAGCCATCCTCTGAAACCCTACTAGAATTACTTGCTGTGCTGGTCCTGGAGTACTGGGACAGATTAAACCCCTGGAAACAAGACAACATAATCCAGCCGCATCTCATATGAGTAGTTTACAATGCCAGCAGAACCAGTACAGAATAGCTAATTCAATCCACTTGATATTACATTTAGTTTGACATTTTTCAGAACCATTAATAGATTAGTTAACAGAGCTTACAGGGTATAAGTGTAAATTTTTGAAGCTGTGAGAATCTATCATCATTTTTGTAAATGTAAAGTATGTGAGAATCTATCTTCATTTTTTTAAACTTTACATAACAGAGTCTATTGTTATTTTTCTTGTAATATTTAATTGGTTTGTATAGTTTTTAGTAATTAAAATCTACACCCTGGGGGCAGAGCCGTAACTGAATAAAAACTATTGGGTCGGGATATTTTTAATGTGGCTGGGCACCAAATCTCTTTCTCAACTTTATGTAAATTACATGGTCCTTTGAAGGATTTCTGAGAAAGAATTTATCTCGTCTAGAAAATATCCAATTTAGTTTAACCAGAATTCTCTTTTAAGTAAGGTTTCTTTTGGACTAATTCCCGAGGAGAGACAGTTCATTCAACGTGTATGACAGAAAGATATCATCTAGATATAATATTTTAATATGTCACTCTCCTCAAAACTATCCGTCACACTGGCCTGGCTAGTGGTTAATGTCGGCACTGGAAAAAGATTAAGACTTTACAGTTAATTACCTTAGGGGAAGGAGTATTTGAGCCCTAAACATCCAGTAGCTAGTGTCATCACTAATCTCGTTTGACGTATCATTGATAATGTCGTGTTCTCACTAGACACTATAACACCCAAATAAACTATTTGCTGTTCTTACTAATTCTATATGAGAGTTATTTGGTGTTCTCACTAATTCTATATGTCATTTATCTGATGTTCTCATTAGTTCCATATCATCGTCATCACCACCATCATCGTCATCATCACCATCATCACCACCACTCACCATCACAAGGAGCGTAATAGGCCTTCAACAACTTGTCCCACGTCTTCCTGCCTCGTGCCATCAGCTCAAGGTCTTCCCAATGTTTCTACATGCCCTTCATGTCTGTCTCAACTTCTCTTCTCTGTGTATTCTTTATGTTTCCCTCTACCTCTCTAACCATAAGGGAATTCCAGAACACGATCATCCTAGTAATGCTTTCAGTAGGTTTTCTCACCGCTTTCTCGACGCCACGGGGTCTTTTTCAATGGAATTTTATGCCATTCGGACTAATGAATGCGCCAGCTACCTTTGTACGCATGATGCGCCGCATATTGTCTCATCGTCCCGATGTCATTACTTATATAGATGACATCTGTCTTTTCAGTGACTCTTGGGATGAACATATTCAGGGTTTAAAATCTTTACTTTCTACCTTACGGGATTATAACTTAACAGCGAAACCTTCAAAGGCTTTTGTCGGTTTTCATGACATGTCATTTCTGGGTCACCGCATAGGTCATGGTTTCATGTATACAGAAGACAGTAACGTCTCTAAAATTTTAAACATCTCAGCACCTAAGACAAAAAAAACAAGTTAGGTCGCTTTTAGGACTAATACAGTTCTATTCAAAATTCATCCCTCATTTGTCTACTATAACTGCACCTTTTTCGTCTCTACTGAAGAAAGGCACATCTAATGTAATAAAGTGGTCGCAGGATCACCAAACGGCTTTAGACTATATAAAACAATTTTTTTCAAATAAGCCTTTTTTAAGGTTGCCTAACAAAGATCTCACCTTTGTTCTTCGCAGTGATGCAAGTTCTTACGCTATTGCTGCAGTTTTGATGCAGGAATATAACGGCACCTTATTTCCGGTGATGTACGTGTCCAGAAAACTTACGGAGAGCGAACTCAAATACTCCGTTCTCGATAAAGAGCTCCTCGCATTAGTGTGGGCAATCACAAAACTGGAACGTTACCTTCTCGGCTCACACTTTGTGGTGGAGTCTGACCAGAAAGCTCTTACCGCACTGAATACAGGGAACGTTAAGTCATCAAAGTCAGCGCGTTACGCTATAGCGCTTCAACCGTTCCATTTTGAGATACGAGCTATTCCTGGAGTGCAGAATGTGTTCGCAGACTGTCTGTCTAGATGCCCAAGTGAACGTGTCGAAACTAAACCACTTCCAGATGGTGAAACATCCTCACCGAAACATGAATAACTATGTACATTGTCATTGATGGTACATCTGTAAAGACTATGTATAGATCTGCAGTATTTGTACAAGTATAACTTCCAGGATATACTTACTTCTGGATTATAACATGACTTCTTATGTAGTAACATTTTATTGGTACGTGAACATTGGTACTACAGTAACTTTTTTATTAGTATGGAAACATTGTTAAAAGCGACAAATAGACATTCATTATTATTATGGAACATATTACACTACATATCGTGTTCGTATATGTATTTCGGGCATGGAACATTGAGAACATATTCTTGTCGATTCTAAATAGTTCTAAACGAATGTTCACAATGATTGAAATTAGAATTACTTAAAATAAATTAGTAGTTATTTATTTGTGTGTAATTAAGTACTATTAATTAGAATAATTCAATTTAATCGATTTGATTGATTATAAATCACACATCTACTAACTTTATTAGTATCTCGCAATACGTGTATTCACGTATCCCACTATATGATATCTCACTTTTAGATAACTAGTCAAACTTACTAGTGTTAGAAAACAGTAAGTGTGTTGCTTCTTAAAGTGTTTAATTATGCTTTGCTTCATTTTGCATGTTGTATTTTAAAATTTTCTCTTTTATTGATTCTCTTATCATTGATTATCATCAGTGTTGCTGTTCATTTTCATTTTGAAATCATATGTTTCAAATTTTTTTTGAAAACTTAGTTGAATTTTATTATCATCCTTTTTTGGTTTTTCATTTTCATTTTCTTTTCAACTTGTTTTACTTCGTATATTCTTACCACATCGTTCCAAAGTAGGTCGAGTGTGGATGTGTGCTTTAATGCATACTGTCATTTATAACTGTCTTTTTTTCTTGTTGAGGTGATCACTGGCCCAAGACAGTTTACATGTTGTTAGATGTGTATGCGAGCGTATAATGAGTTGAGTGTGGGTGCGAATGAAGACGCGAATGTGTTTAGGCTCGTATAGATGTAGATCCTGCAACCCATACTCTCACATGCAGTAATCAAGGATGCTTTGACACTGCAGGCATGTTTCAAGACATTTATTGACGGGAACACACATAATATCAACAGGAACAGTCAGTGTAACAAGGTCATGCTGACCTGACATCGATAGGTATACATTTGGCATTCAAAAAGGTAAACATCAGAATAGACGTGCATGGTCAATAGCAAAGTTCTTCAATAATGACAGTTCGTAGCGTCGCCCTTGGCGTCTCTGACTAAACGCGTCAGATGCCTTAGTTACCTTGACACACAGGTGCAACTTGGCACTCCCGCCAATTGCACATATCAGGCTGTAGTATAATAGCCGGAAGCACAGGCCTCGTCCTAACGTCGGCCGTGTACTTCTGTTAAATAGGTTATCACCAACCCTGCAGTAATACTTATTGTAGATAGAAGTTCCGCCAATCTGCGGCTCCCACAATATATCCTCGTCACTGGATTTCTGGACAATATAAGACTAACAGTCTTGGATGGCTACCTCGAGCACAAATATATAAGTTCTGAAATGGCGGATCCGTGAACTGCTGTTCACCCTAGGTAATCCTTTACATGTTCTGCCACCGAAAAGCGTAATAATGCATAAAGGTCGGTATTACCTGGTAAATGAATCCTCAGAACTACACAAGGAATTCTGTCGTCATCCCGACGCACAGAGATTCACTGGGGAAAACTGCCATAGCAGTTACTTCGAAGATTCTCCCCGAAAAACAATGGACTCTTGGTCCCTTCAGAAAAACAGGACCTCCCGGCTTCCCGGAAGTATATCTCACTCCCGCTTAAAAAACCTTCCCATAGGCCCACGCCGAACTGTCAACCTCTGACCCTAAAGGTCAAACACAATGAATGAATAAACAAGGGAAGACAACCCCTAATCAACCTGACATCGCAGGTAAAGACACAATTATACTTATGATACAAACATAAGCAAATAACTTGACAGATGACTCCGTCGAAAATGACAGCAACATTACTACCACCCCCCTGTAAAAAAAAAAAATGCAATTTTTTTTTTTTTAATATGTTCATGAGCAAGATAGCACCAGTATCACTTCTGTGCTCATGCAAACAATGAACCTAATATCAGGTACAATAGAAGAGGGTACAAATCATCTCCCAACATAGGAGAAAATATTTCCTTTAAGCCAAACAAACTAAGGGATACCATTCAAGAAACCTAAGTTGCTGGCAATACCAATCATATATCAAACATTACTAAATAATATAATCATAGCAATATACAAATGTCAATGCTATTTTAGCAACATATCACTGATGGATGGACAAAATGAAATTTGTTAAATTATCTAAACATCATCCAAATACATTTGTATTACAACATATTATGATATTAAGGACAGACCTAAGTCTGAAAATATATCAGGAAAAACTAGGACACAAGATTTAACTGGAATCATGTGGGCATCTAGACAATATGTCCGCCATCACATTATCCGAACCACGGATAGCTCGCACCGTGAAATGGAAAGGCTGAAGAGCAATAGCATAACGAGTAGATCTCGAGCTCTTCAAATCCTTACTTTGCATAGCCGTAAGAGCTTTTTGGTCGGTTTCCATAAAGAAATGCGCGCCCAGAAGGAACCTTTGTAGCTTAAGAATGGACCAAACCATAGCCAACAATTCACGGTCCAAAACCGAGTAATTCCTTTCTGCCGCATTCAGCTTCCTAGAAATATACATTACAGGATGCAGAGTTCCTGAATATTCCTGCATTAGTGCCGCTCCAATGCCAGTGGAAGAGGCATCACTACGAAGGACAAAAGTCTTATCAATCGTCGGTAGTCTTAAGATAGGATGAGATGAGAACAAATTCTTAACCTGATCCAATGAAGATTGGCATTCTTGGGACCAACGCACCATATTAGGAGAACCTTTTTTCAATAACGTTGAAAGTGGTGCCATAATGGAGGACAGATTCTCAATGAATCTTCCATAGAATTGTATCAATCCCAAGAGACTACGCACTTGCTTTTTTGTCTTCGGAACCGAGATATTTAATATCTTTGAAATGTTTTGGTCCTCTGTCTTCAACAGACCATGACCAACTCGATGACCTAGGAAGGAAATTTCACTAAACCCAACAAAAGCTTTAGAGGGTTTAGCAGTCAAACTATGCTCACGTAGAGTAGATAGCAATTCCTTCAGACCCACATAGTGTTCTTCCCAAGTATCGCTGAAAAGACAGATGTCGTCTAAATATGCAATGACATCTGCACGATCTGATAGAATTCGTCGCATCATGCGCACGAAAGTCGCTGGGGCGTTCATAAGCCCGAAAGGCATAAAATTCCATTGAAACAGACCCCTAGGTGTCGAAAAAGCAGTGAGAGGTTTGGCGTGTTCCGTCAATGGGACTTGCCAATAACCTTTCGACAAGTCTAGTTTAGTAAAGAATTTAGCTTTAGAAAGTCTAATAAGTAGATCATCTAATAACGGCATAGGTTCAGCATCGAACTTCGTAACTTGATTTAATTTGCGATAATCAACGCAAAGACGTATGTTATTGTCTTTCTTTCGAACAATAACTATCGACGAAGAATAAGCTGAAGTGGATGGTTCAATTATTTGTAGTTGAATCATTTCATCCAATTCTTTCTCGACTTGTGCTTGAAAATGAATAGGTATTGGGTATGGTCTTACTCTGATCGGATTACGATCAGTAAGTATGATGTCATGTTCTATGACATCTGTGTGTCCAGGAATGTCGGTAAGGACATCCTGATATGATTGTAACGTAGAGGATACTTGACGTTGTTCCTCAAAAGACAAGTTAGAAGAGACTGTAACGTCTCTCCACGATTCCGTTGAAATAAGTGGAATCGTAGGAAGAGGTAAGTTCACGTCAGAAAAAATAGTTTCCTCATCCTGTATAACGGACAGGGATGAGATGTGACCATGTTGAACTGGAGAGTCGTCCGTCGCCTGGAAAATAGGCTGTAAATAGTCTGGACGTTCAATAAACTCTGTTAACATATTTATATGGAAGGTTTTATGCCTTCCATCCACATCGACAATATAGTCGACATCAGAAATTTTCGAGACTATAGTGTATGGACCCTTCCAAGAAATGAGAAGTCTATTCTCTCTTGAGGGCAGTAAGACATATGCTTTGTCTCCAGGACAAAGTTGACGTAGGCGTCTTTTCTTATTAGCAAATCGCCTAGCTTTTTCTTTCGCAAATTCGGAAGATGAAGTTGCTAACCTGCACGATTCGATAATCTTTTCTCTAAGAGCTATAACATATTCATATGACGATTGTGTATCATCGTCAATATTATCGGAAGTTATCAAATCGTGTAACAAGGACATTGGCCCGCGCGGTTGCGCGCCAAAGACAAGTTCGAAAGGAGAAAACCCTGTATGCTCGTTGGGAACCTCTCTATAGGCAAAGAGGACTGCTCAGGATGATCCTCCGTTATCTTGCCAAGTAAGTTCTTTAGTGTCCTGTTAAGACGTTCTACCAATCCATTGGACATTGGATGATAAATACTACTGAGAGACCTTTTAATGTCTAGCGTAGCCATTACCTGAGACATAACGTCCGAAATTAACTGAGTGCCGTGATCCGACAGTATTTCTCCGGGGAATCCCAGACGAGAAAATACGAGCCAAAGAGCATCAGCGATATCGACAGTTGATATGCTCTTCAGAGGAATAGCCTCTGGCCAACGCGTGCACATGTCCACGCAAGTGAGGATAAATTGGTGTCCTCTGGCTGACTTAATTTTGAACGGACCAATGATGTCTATAGCCATTTTCTGAAACGGCCGAATCGGAATATCTGCAGCCTGAATAGGAGCAGCATGTCTCGGACCCCTAGACTTGACCTCTTGACAAATTTTGCAAGATCGGCAATAAATTCGGATGTCTTTATTCACGAATGGCCAAAAGAATGACGCAAGGACTCTAGTTTTAGTTCTGGAAAAACCCATGTGTCCCGCACACTGAGAATCGTGTGCATGCCGAAGAATTAAGGCTCTCATACACTTAGGCACAAGAATTTGCGAGTGCATAGACTTGTCCGAGTGTTGTACCATTCGTACCAATATACCATTCTTCATAGTGATATACGATTTGTGATTCGTATTTTGATTGGGATCCCCTTTCTTTGCAAGAAGGAAGTATTTCTTCAAAGAAGGATCCTCTTCTTGACGTTTAACAAACGAGTCATGGGAAATCACCAAGTGCTCGTCTTGGCTATCAACTTCATTACTATTATAAGATGAAGTTGGGGGATTAAGAGCTTGAGCTCTTGTCACCACTGCATTGACCGTTTGAATGTTTTTTTCTTCCCAACTAGAAATTTGTTGCGGGGTGCATTCCTTAACCCCATGAATACGACCGATTATAAGATCCGCAATAGGATTAGGAAGAAGACATGCATGGACATCTCCTGTGAAGAAAGGAGTGTCAATCCTAATAATAGCAGTAGGATAGCTTTCCATAGTACCACCAAATGTAACACATTTGATTGTTTTTCCCGTGGCACAGCAAGGATCTATCAGAGACTCCTTAACCCCGACGGTAGTACATCCCGAATCGAAAAGTACTGAGACTAGCCTATCATTTATTAGACCTTTATGTAAGATGAGAGATCCTCTCCCATCATGCGCAACTGTAGCAGGTAGAGCAGGAAGAGGGTGACCACAACTTAGCGTAGATACAGTTGATGAGTCAAACAATGTTAAGCATTGGGGGCATTCAGTTGCTCTCCCAAAATCGAAAGCACAACCAGTGATAGCCCTAGAGTTACCACTATCATTTACTGTATTACAGGCTCCATCAAACTCTTGTTGCGCAGAGTTTGCCTGTTGGTAAGGTCTTTTTTTGTTAAACCTAGGTCTACCTCGATTATCATTTCCCCTGTAATTATTTCGACTATCATTTCCCCTGTAATTGTTATCATATTGCCTATTGTAATCATCATTCCGGTTTGAATCCCGGTTTCTAAATTCACCATCGTCATAATCTTGACGTCGAGAATGATTACCTCGAAAATTTGAATAGTTATTATTTGGATAGCCTTTACGAAAGTGTCTCAAATTATTACCACTAAAATTACGAGAACTACCATCTTGTCTCCACTGCATAGACGAAGAACCATCATGTGTTGGATTACTCCGCTTCTGAGTGTAATTTTGATTACTTCCCCTATTCCAATTTTGTTGAGCACCCTGAAATTTTTTTCTGAAATTAGGGCCATATATGGTGTTGCCGAAGCAGCTGGCAACCCTTCTTTCACTTTAGAATTGCTAACTGTAGCATGGGGATGTGCTGTGGCATACTGACAACAGTATTCCTCCATTTCTTTTAAGTTTTTAGGCTTACGCTCATGAAGGAATGCAAGAAAAGAATCATTAACAGATGACAAAACCTTATCTCGCAATAATAAGTCCATTAGACCTTCATATGTTTTCTCAATCTGAGACAACTCAACCCATCGTGTAAATGTACGACGTATCTTTGTAACAAAATCAGAGAAATCTACTCCATTTTCTGGCAACATTGTCCTAAAACGAAGACGATAGTCTTCTTGTTTTAATTGGTATTTCTTTAGTAATGCTGCCCTGACAACATCATAATTAGTCCTCTCATGTTCGTCTATTGTCATAAGAGTAGTCACTGTGTCACCTGTAAAAAATGGCATCAGTTGTTCAACATATTTTTCCTTTTTTATTCATGTTATGCGTATCGCACAAAAATTGGAATCTATCTAGATAATCTGCTACGTCATCCTTTAAAGGATTGAAATGAGGCAATTTAATCCTACTAACAAACTCCTTTGTCGTACTCGAAGTTGTTTGCTGAGCACCCGTACTCGCCAATTTCAATTTCTCTAACTCCAAAATTGCGAGTTTTTCATCAAGTTCCATCTTCTGTTTTCTTTCCTCATGTTCCATTTTCCTAATTTCAGCCTCAGCAGCAGCTTGAAGTTTTTTTTCCTCTGCAGCAGCTTGAAGTTTTTTTTCCTCTGCAGCAGCTTGAAGTTTTTTGTCTTCCATTTCCATCTGGAATTTTCTTTCATCAGCTGCAGCTTGAGCTTTCCTCTCCTCAGCAGCAGCTTGAGCTTTTCTCTCCTCAGCCTCTCTTTGATACCTTCTTTCTTCAAGTTCTAATCTTCTATTCTCAGCTTCTAGCTTCTTTAGTTCAGCTTCTGCTTTCAATTTAATTTCCTCTTTTTGTTTCTTTTCTTCTGACTTTAATGCAATGGCGAATTGAGCAGATGAATATTCTTCCAATTCTTTACCAGACTTACCAAGGGTCAACCCTTGCTGGATGAAGAAATCCAATGTAGACATTCTGTCTAATGAGATCAGAAACCTGAAAAAAAATTAAATAAATTACCTTATCCCACTTCAATGGGAGACAAGTCTGAAATGCTAGACTTGTATACTCACTTCACTTTATTTTACTGTCTCAATCTTTGTAGATAACAAGTCTTTTATCAAAGAACTTGTATAAATATCTTATATAATATTATTTAACAAACTCTATATGAAGAGTCTACCTTATCAATAATATCAAAACATGACCAAGTATGTGTATGTAGACTGTGCATGACAGTAATGTAGTACAACCAAAAAAAAAATACAAAGACAAAAATACAAAACAATACAAATGGCAACACTGTTTTAACCAAAAATGTGTAGAGAAATACACAAGAAAGGAGAGACCTACAGAATACAAACAAAACAAATCGACAATCAAAACTGAAAAACAGACAAAATATTACAAAAACAACGTTAAGTACAATTACATCACAGCTAACATCAATAGCGACCAATTGTCACTAGCAAATTTCCAAATTAAGAAAATTTGCACCTACAGACCGCTTACAGTAAGCCTCGATCAAGTGGCATATTTACCGTAAGACCCACCAACCGAAAAACCCGCAGAAAAATACACAAAACAGTAGAAGTGACATAAACATATAGCAATCAATTTCAATGTGTTGCAGAACAAGTTCAGTCACAGCTGAAACTAAAATAAATTTCTTGCTCCTTGCGAACACAGAAACGAAATGTCAAACGCGCACTGAACGTCAAATCCACTGTAACATAAAGTGGTATTCACGAACCAAAGTTACTATGACCTTCTCAAATTAGGGCTTGCACATTGAATGTTTACAATTTCACGTACTGTTTACAGACACTTGACCTCCAACAATGTAGCTTGAATACTCTGACCTAGAAAAGTCTGTTGTTGAATGAAACGTGTAACAACCCGCAGTACTGTTTACAATAGGAACCCGCCTTCTATGCAGTTATGGTCCACGTAGCAAATGCCTAGTAGTTCACTTCAGTACTTGTCTTGTTATGCTTTATGTAGCATTATAATATAAATGCTCGTACTGTTTATTTGTGTCAACCGTTGATGACCTATATCTGTCCTGTTGTAGCCAAAACTTGCAAATGTAGAATTAGCACTGTGTGTTACGGCTGTCCCGTGTGTAGCTTAGACCCACAGATCAGAAGTGTAATGTGTACTTGTCCTTCTTGTAACTTTCTCGACAAAACTGGAGACATCATACATGTAACAGCCAACCAGGAATGTAAATTTCTGGATCCATAAATGTCAACAATAATGTCAAATGCTCGCTCTGTTCTTTTTAAACCCACAGATCTGGTCCATCAGAAATGTAAGTTTCTAGGCCACATTGGCGACAAGAAATGTATCATAAGAGCCCACGTAACTGGTCCACCAGAAATGTAACTGTCTTTTTTTTCTTGTTGAGGTGATCACTGGCCCAAGACAGTTTACATGTTGTTAGATGTGTAGTGCGAGCGTATGATGAGTTGAGTGTGGGTGCGAATGAAGACGCGAATGTGTTTAGGCTCGTATAGATGTAGATCCTGCAACCCATACTCTCACATGCAGTAATCAAGGATGCTTTGACACTGCAGGCATGTTTCAAGACATTTATTGACGGGAACACACATAATATCAACAGGAACAGTCAGTGTAACAAGGTCATGCTGACCTGACATCGATAGGTATACATTTGGCATTCAAAAAGGTAAACATCAGAATAGACGTGCATGGTCAATAGCAAAGTTCTTCAATAATGACAGTTCGTAGCGTCGCCCTTGGCGTCTCTGACTAAACGCGTCAGATGCCTTAGTTACCTTGACACACAGGTGCAACTTGGCACTCCCGCCAATTGCACATATCAGGCTGTAGTATAATAGCCGGAAGCACAGGCCTCGTCCTAACGTCGGCCGTGTACTTCTGTTAAATAGGTTATCACCAACCCTGCAGTAATACTTATTGTAGATAGAAGTTCCGCCAATCTGCAGCTCCCACAATATATCCTCGTCACTGGATTTCTGGACAATATAAGACTAACAGTCTTGGATGGCTACCTCGAGCACAAATATATAAGTTCTGAAATGGCGGATCCGTGAACTGCTGTTCACCCTAGGTAATCCTTTACATGTTCTGCCACCGAAAAGCGTAATAATGCATAAAGGTCGGTATTACCTGGTAAATGAATCCTCAGAACTACACAAGGAATTCTGTCGTCATCCCGACGCACAGAGATTCACTGGGGAAAACTGCCATAGCAGTTACTTCGAAGATTCTCCCCGAAAAACAATGGACTCTTGGTCCCTTCAGAAAAACAGGACCTCCCGGCTTCCCGGAAGTATATCTCACTCCCGCTTAAAAAACCTTCCCATAGGCCCACGCCGAACTGTCAACCTCTGACCCTAAAGGTCAAACACAATGAATGAATAAACAAGGGAAGACAACCCCTAATCAACCTGACATCGCAGGTAAAGACACAATTATACTTATGATACAAACATAAGCAAATAACTTGACAGATGACTCCGTCGAAAATGACAGCAACACTCACCTCTCTCGGGTACTTAGTTCGAAAAAAATTAATAGAATTAATTTTTTTAAGGGGAGGTAATAAGGGAGCTGTTACGTACATTTATTACCTAAGGGGGTAGTCTTCGGTCCTGCCATATGTACGCACCAGTCTTAATAAAGTTATATTGTTTGTGCGTTCGATTGATTCACGCACTGACGTGCACAAGGCAGTGTGAGTTGCTTTGGACGCACGGGTAACCTAGTGGAGGATTATGACGTCAGCTGTTGTAGGGGCAAGATGGACTCTCTCTCTGCCCGTATGTTATTATTTTGATTCTGTACCATTCGATGGAAGAATTGGTATGAAGGATTTTTGTTGGGTCTTCAGGGTGAAGCCAACACGCAGTTCAATACGTAAGTTTCGTTTGAACTTTCATGTATACGTTTATGCATAAAGTGGAACAGATGCTCATCACTGGATTCTAGCGGGAATCCATATGTTTTGGATTCCTAGAATGGAACAGTTGAGATCTTTACTTCACTGTAATTGTCGTAGTGGGAAGTCCTACGAGTAAAGGATAACTATTTGCTCATATCTCGGATATTGGATATTTTGTAATGTCTATGCCAAGGTCGTGGCATATTTTGTATGAGAGGTTAGTCAACTGAAGTCGCTAACCTGACTGTATTTTCATGTAGAACTTTTTTATGGATCGAAACAAACTGTATAGATTATATTAATGAGAAAATCTGAGATCTAAACATGTATTATATGGAAGCGTCAATCCATAAGTATGAATCCGGTTACTGACGTCCTTGGAACAAGGTTAACGGATATTATCTTAATCACTCTCAAACAACAACTGTTAGTGAATCCTAGTCACTTGGATAAAAAAGGACTTGATTGATAAAGAAATCTACAGGACTGTATCATTATCACCAGTAACTATATTTAGGATGCTCTCCTCGTTTGTCTTGATCGTGTCGTTGATTGCCGTTTTGTCATTCGTCAATAAATAATATGAACCTTTATCAACGACTTGTGTACAATCCTGAATTGGCAATTTGCCTACTACTTGTTGGAGTTGCTTGAAGAACACTTTGGACGTTCTCATTATAACCATTCGCGTATTGTAAGCTCGGACATTGACACACCTATCACTAGCTTACTTATATATCAACTACCACCATCACAAAAGAATCCAACAGTGTCCCATCTATCTCTAGCGTCTTCTTCTCATCTCTTGTTCCACTGGACTTGTCTGGTTCTTGTGAGCATTTCCACACTAGTGATCTTGTCATCTAAGTACTAGTGATATAAATACAACCGCAATAAGGAAGCTGAAATTCTTCGGTCACATAAAAAGACATAATAGTCTGGAAAAATTGGTAAAGGAAGGCATAGTCCCTGGAAAAAGGGGAAGGGTATGACCTAGACGACGGTGGATCCAGGACATTACAGAGAGTCTGAACATGTCTTTGGAAGATGCAGGTCGACTTGCCCAAAATCGTGATAAGTTTAGAGCAGCCGTAATGGAGACAACGTTCTGGAGAGAATACGTCACATGATGATGATCTTGTCTTACCACGTCACTCCTTCCATTCTGCGCAAGCACCCATTTATGAAAGTGTATGACTTTGTGGTTGTTGCTGGTGTTTTATTTATTTGTGTTTTGTGTATGGTTTTTTTTTGTTGCTCTCCATGTCTCAGAGCCATACAATAGGACTGACTTGATGTTTGAATTGAAAATTATTATTTTGTGTTGGACTTGATTTCTTGTGAACTTTATATATTTCCCAATGCAATGAAACTTCTCTAGTCATTTGTGTTCTTATTTTTATATCATTGTCCGTCCCTCCAACAATGTCTATATTGCTGTCAAGTTATATGTATTATTCTACATCCTGTAGTGTTGTTTCTTACAGTGCATTATTGTTATCGTTTCCTGCATTTATTCTGAGTATCTTTGTTTTGTCTCAATGTATTTTCAGACCCGCTTAATGTGACCTCTCATCTAGTATTTCGATTTTGTATTACATCGGATTACGGTTTTGGAATAGAAGAGCCAAGTCATCGGCAAAATCTAGATCATCAAGATGTATAATCAAGAGTCCATTTAATTCCATTTTTTTGGTTGAGGTCAATGTTTTTATAACCCAATCTACAGGAAATAGGAAGAGGAAGGGTGACAAGAGGCATTCCTGTAGTACTCCAATTCTTATCCCATACGGTTCTGTAAGTTGTCCTTCATGAAGAACTCTGCATGTCATGTCTTTTGTTAAATTAATTATCTTCGGGAGTGCTCCATAATGCCTCATCAATATATAAAGTGATTCTCTGTCTACACTGTGAAGCGCCTTTTCATAGTTCCCAAATCCATCGTAAAGAGGTGAGTTCCATCCAGACTTTGTTCCATTATTATTCTCAATGTAACTATCTGGTTTGTCCAGGATCCGTTTAGCTTAAATCCTGCTTGTTCATCTCTCAGCTGACTATTTTAAGACTCTTGGAATCTCTGAATGATGATTCTGTTTAATGTTTCTCTTGGCCTTGATAGTAACATATTCCTCTGTAATTTGTGCTCTCTTATAAATCCTCATTGACCAAATATCCTACCTTCTATTCAGCTGGTATTTCCTGTCTCTACCAGATTTTACCAAATTCTCCTGCTGCGTGCCATCAGCTTAAACTTTCTCAATGCCTTCTTCATCATGTTCACTTCCGTCTCCAGCTGTCTTCTCAATGTAGCTACGGTCTACCTGTGCCTCTCTTATCCCCAGAATAGTAGAACAAGAACTGCCTTGTAATCCTATCAATAGGCTAGAACAAGGACTGCCTTGTAATCCTATCAATAGGCTTCCTCAGTGTGGGCCTATCTATCACTAGCGTCTTTTTCTAATCTCTTGCTCCACTGACACTTTTGTGGTTTTTGTCATCAGTTAGAACACACACCATCAATCAGCGTAAAAAGAAAAAAATAATAATGTATCATTGGATTTGGTTACGGCTGCGTGATCGATCAGATTCTGAATTGATTAACGCCGCGTTAACTACCAGTCATAACGTGTTGTTTTAAACAAAATGCCAATTTAGTTGTAACATTTTATGCTAGGCTTTCATGTTGTGACAGAACGTGGGCTGAAGTTACCATTATTGCAGATGACTAGACTAGATAATATGTCATTATATACTACAGGCAGACTGTATATCTTGTTAAAATCAGATACAGACAGACAAAATCGCAGTGACAGGCAATCCAGGAGAAATGGGGATTTCTACTTTAGAAATACTGAGCTCTCTAAAGGCCTACCATGATAACATCATTGTCTGTTTTCAAGTGTCAGAGTATTTGGAATTTGGAATAAGTTGTCCTATATATAACTTTTAACTCTACCAGACAATCTACGTTCTACAATTATATCAAAAGAGCGGTGGAAAATTCAAACTAAACATATACAAACGAAAAAATAAATATCGCGTCTCTGTTTCATGAAGTTCACAATTAAAGCAAATTGTTGGAAGCTTGCTCGTGAGTCTTTACTGAAAACGGGAAAAATATCTTAAATTCTTTTACATTTTAGAATGAAGTGCTCTATTTCAATGATTGACTCTTTGGGCTGTAGGAGTCTGCCCTTTAAAAATCCTGTCAACTTTGCAGTCTGAGGAGTTTATTATTGTCAATCAGTCCTGATGTTGACTCATTCCCGTGTTCTAATGTCAAGCTGTCCTTTATTGTTTATCTTTTATCTTGTTCCATTAACTGGTTCCAACTTTTCTAATTCTCATGTCGATTATATTTTTAGTGCGTCTTTTCTCGCAATGACATGCGCAAGACAGCTTGACAGCATAGTGGCATAAAAGTGGTTTGCCTGCCAAGGTAAGGGTATTATGATGCCACCCCATCACAACACTCTGTTTTTGTAATTATTGAATGAACACAAGATACAGGGAACAATACCCATCCCCTGATAATTCTAATCATCTCATCTCAACCCATAACCCGTCATGGGTCGTAGGGGTGCCATGGTGGAAGCATCAGCAGACAGGGTCCTCCACTGCTCTCTATTCTCAGCAATGCGTACAAGTGTGGAGAAACCGTGTCCTGCCCATTCTTTGATGTTATCAGCCCAGGATTTTCTTTGCCTTCCTCTTCTCCGTTTACCTTCGACTGTTCCCTGGAGGATCGTTTTCGAAAGGGAGTCATGACGAGTTACATGCCCAAACCAGGCAAGCTTTCGACGTTTCACTATTGACAAAAGTAATTCTTGATGGCCTGCATAGGTGTTTATCTTCTCTCTAACATAGACATTTGTTTTGTGCTCTTTATAGCAAATGCGCAAAATTCTTCTATAACATTTATGCTCGAAAGCCTGAATCCTTCGCTCCGTATCTGCAGTGAGTGTCCAGCCGTCACACCCATACAAGAGAATAGATAATACAAGTGATTTGTATAATTTGATCTTCACAGGAAAACTGATGTTACTTTTCCAGATCACATTCAACCTTGTCATGGCAGCTGAGGCCATCTCAAGTCTTGTCTTGATTTCTTTATTTGATCTTCCATCACTACATATAGTGGACCCGAGATATTTAAAGGTGTTAACTTCTTCTAACGTTTGCCCATTTAACGTAATGTTGGTCGGAACATGTTTCTTATGGCTATTCACCAATATCTTGCTTTTTTCTATATTAATTTCCATCCCATATGTTCTTGTTACTTTCTCCAGTCTAGAGGTAAGGTCTTGAAGTTCTGATTCTGTTCCAGCTATCAGATCAATATCATCAGCAAAACGTAGATTACACAGAGGTCGGCCTCCAATCGATATGGTTGATTTATAATCGTAGAGAGCCTCCTGCATAATATGTTCTAGATAAATGTTAAAGAGCACTGGTGACAGGATACATCCCTGGCGAACTCCTACAGTTGTTTTGAAAAATTCTCCAATGTCATTGCTTGCAAAAACAGCACTGCTTGTGTCCTTGTATAGTGCTTCAATGATATCTATGATGTTGGTATCAAAATTGAATTTTCTCATTTTTTGCCATAAACCTTCATGCCAGACTCGATCGAAGGCTTTTGTGAAATCGATGAAGTTATGGTATAAATCATGTTGATGCTGGAGATGTTTTTCGATCAGTAATCTAATATTGACGATTTGTTCTGAGGTACTTCTTTTTGGTCTAAAGCCAGCCTGTTCCTCTGACAAGATTTCTTCTGATTTCTGTTTTATTCTGTTCAAAAGTATCCTTAACATCACCTTACTTGGATGACTAATAAGGCTAATGGTTCTGTAGTTCTTGCACATTTTTAGATTTCCTTTCTTTGGAAGCGGTATTACTAATGACTGCGTCCATTCTTTTGGCCATTTTTTGGTACTCCATATCTTCTGGCAAATTGTTGTCATGATTTTTACTATATCTGGTCCTCCATATTTCAAGAGCTCTGCTGGTATATTATCCACACCCGGTGACTTCCCTTCTTTCATCGAACATATAGCCTCTTCCACTTCTTCCCGTAATATTGCTGCATTTCCGAGTTCCCTGTTTTCACAATTAATGTTGTTTAATATGCTATAGTCAGTGTCAAGTTTACAGTTATATAATTCTTTACAATATTCTGTCCACCTTCTCATTACAGCTGTTTTTTCATTGAGCAGAGCCCCATTGCTATCTTCTATGACAGTTACCCTGGGCTGTTGGGGTTTTGATAGTCTTCTTAATGTGTCAAAAACTGCCTTGCTGTTACCTTTTATTAGCCCCGTATTAATGGACTCACATTGATCAGCTACCCATTTTTCTTTGGCCTGTTTCATTTTCTTTCTAATATTTTTATTCACCATACTGTATTGCCATGCTGCTTCAGGAACCTCTTTCTTAACCTTTTTCATTTCTCGCCGTGTATCACATAACTTCAGAATTTCATCTGTAACCCATGGTTTGTTTATTTTCTTTCTTTTACCAAGTATTTCTGTTGCTGATTCAATGAGCACGTCTTTCATGTTCTCTGTGATTGAGTTGATATCATCCTCCAAAAAGTTGAGAGCTGCGAATTTTCCTCCAACAGTTGCCTCAAAGATTCCCGCGATTTCTGGATCTTTCAGTTTGTCTAAATTGAATCTTAACTGAGAACATCTGTTTTGATTATAGTTCTTTTTGAGTTTAAGCTTGAGCGTCATCAATACCATGTCGTGATCACTACCAATGTCGGCGCCAGGAAAGGTCCTAGTCTTGGCTTTATTAATGCTGGACTTGAATCTTTTGGATACAAGAATAAAATCAATTTGGTTATGTATCTCAGTTTTTGGGGCATGCCACGTTGTTCTTCTTGATAACTTATGAGGAAATAGTGTATTTGCAAGGGTTAGTTTATAGTTGCTGGCAAATTCTAGTAGCCTTAGTCCTCGATCGTTGGTTTCTCCAGTCCCAAATTTCCCCACTGTGCCAGCCCAGTGACCGTATGCATCTGGCCCTATTTTAGCATTCCAATCACCTAGAACGATGAGAAGATCTTTCTTTGGAATTTTCTTAATTGCTTCATCCAGATTGTCATAAAATGTATCAATTGCCTCATCCTCATAGTCAGTAGTGGGGGCATATACCTGTATGATGGAGATGTTCTTTGGATGTGCTGCAATACGAATGGTGATAAGCCTGCTATTTATTGGGGTGCAGCTGATGACAGAGTTCAATCTATCTTTATGTACGATAAAACCTACTCCATGCTGATGTTTAGACTCATCTCCACTAAACCAAATTTTGTGACCATCATCCGTTATTGATTCACCTAATCCTGTCCATCTGACTTCTGCTAGGCCCAGGATGTCCCACGAGTATCTAACAAGTTCATGTGTTAGTTCTTTGACTTTTCCACACGCATATAGCGTGCGTACATTCCAAGTTCCAACAACAAAATTTTCTCTTGGAAGTTTTAAAACAGGTGTTTGTACCCCATTCGTTGACTTATCACTCTCAAGGGGCAATGAGAGCGCGGTCGTTGTTAATCCGGGCATCGGCCGATCCGGCAAATTATTACTGAGTTGACTTTCCATCATAACATTTCAGTGGGCAAGAGGTTTGCTTGGCGGTGCCCATCTCCTCTCCAAGTATCCTTGCAGGTACATACAAAAATGTACCTGGAGCAGTAACAATAGCCCTCAATAAATCTGTAATGTTTTGAAACACTGTCCGGTTGACACATCACAAAAACCGCCATCTTGTTCACTCGGTAAACACAAACAGCGAACTCACATGACAGGCAAACTTGATGTTTTCATCTTTAAAATACTTATCAACACAATCCAGAAAATGAGCCAAACACACTACAAACTCATACAGCATTAATGAGGGCTGCTACCACAGATGCAGACTCCAAAACGACGACATGAAATGCACAACACAAAAAGTGCGGCCTACCACGCCGCCATCTTGTATCCATCATCATAATTCTAATATTAACAATTAATTCATTATTATCATCATCATTAACTTTCTCTTTGCTCCCTGTGGAGGATGGAGCCAGGTAGTCCCCCTGCAGGATGTCTGCAGCAATCTATTACACTAGTGTAAAAGCCCGTCATAAGACGGGAATTAAATTCAAAAGCACCAATACCTGACGGCAATTTTACTTATTCAAAAGTATTTTTTTTAAATCACTGTGCATCAACACAGTACACGAACTACGTAGCAGCAGCGAGGATCCCAATGTGTGTATACGGGATCACACATTCTATAAATATTTTTGTGCACACCGTCATTTGCGCACTTTTCTTTGTCGAGTGTTACTATTTTCGGGAGAGTACATATAAGGGAAATAATACAATTAATGTCTAACTTTCAACCAAAGTTGCATCCCTTAGCGTTAGTGACAGAAACAGCTGCGATTTTTTATATATTGATGCTCCTGCAGTGGTGGTTTCTGACGTTATCTGTTTTACATGGTGAGGTTGCCAGCCCCATGTACAATCTCATATTAGTCGCCTTGTACGACGTGCTGAAGAGAGCTAAAGTACGATTTTTCTTGTGTCTCATCAGAGACCCCTGAGAACTAACATTGGATATTATTATTACTACAAACACGTCAAGCAAACATTTAGCTTTGTGTCATCTATGGAACTTGAAAGTTATCTATCGTAAAGAAATAAACAGAGAGTTCTTCACACAAACTGAATAGTAGCTTGGCGCTGGTTTTACCCTTGATCATGTATCAGCTTTTGTCACTCTGAATTGCACCACTTGTCTTCCTAATCCCTCATCACAGTCTACCTACGTTGACTTCTGTTTGTGCAGAGTGAACATGCCACATTGACTTTTCGCTAAGTTCAGACGGAGTAAGAGTCTACACAGAGCGAAACTCCTATTGTTAACTCCGACTTCTTGTTTGGGAAGATACCCGTTACCAGGTTACCACATGATAAAATACGCAGCAGATCTCACTGGAATGTAAATAAAAAAATATTTAAACAAATATTTTAAACACAGGCTTTTAAATGCACTAAAAAGCCACAAATAATTTTTCAAGGATTTATAGCTTGCAGTCAAAAAATGTAACATCAAATTGACAAAAAGCCTTGGACGCTGATTCTACATGAAATTAACTTCTGCTTTATACTTCATTACACACTTATGGATAAAATATATGATAAGCGCTTAAGCGGCCCAGGCTTTTTGTCAGTTTGATGTACTGCTTTACACTCAAGGGCCTTTCCATACAGGTCTTGAGTGTGAACATAAGGTCCTGATTACTTCGGTTTGCTAGGAAGCAACACTGGACCTCATCCATTTGTGGCTTCGCCAGGAGTCTGAGTCTCCGCTCAAGGATTCTTAAATAAATTTTACTCATCACAATGTAATGATCAGAATCCCCATTACCATTAGGCTTCACAAGGAACATAGGCCTTCATCAGATGCACGCCAATTTCTCCTGTCGCGTGCCGTTAGCTCAAGGGCTTTCAATGTTTTCTTTATCATTTATTTTTGCATGTTTCCACTTCTTTTCTTCATATGTTTTTGGTTTACGTCTACCTCGCTTACCTTTGGTATTCCAGTTCAAGGACTGCCATGTAATGCTGTCACCATGTTTCCTCAATGTCTATCCTATAAACAAAATAATACAAATGATTAAACGTAAATATGAAATCTCAAAAATAATAATAGACAACGCTTCAGCAAGCTTTGGCGGGTGCATATATTCTTAAAAATAGATCTGGCAGACTTTCTTTTTTTTTCTTTTTTTCATAATCAGAACCTGTTCTAACCCCTAAAAGAGAGTAGGGGTGACCCAGAGAGCACAATGGCTCTTGGGTGAACACGGAATCAAATTGTAAGACAAACAGGTGATTAGCCTGTTGTGTCCGAACGTGCCCTCAAGATTGCAAGAACTCTGACAGACGACGAAAATAATCGAACTAAAAAAGAGTAATCACTTTGCTTTCAATCTAAGACTGCCAATACAAATTCGTGTGGAGCGTTCATTTACTAAACAATACGCGATCTACCCAAAACTCTTCAAGGGAGCAATGATCTTGCCTTTCAGATTCTGAAGTGGCCATTAGCAAGTGCCAATTATAAAGTGAAGCATACCTTACGTAACATAACATGAAAGTCTGAATCCAATATCCCTGGCAATTTCCATCGGTATTTTACCCGTTTTCGTAAAGGTGTCTTTCGCAAACGTGTTTTAAAAACCAATATTTTCCCGCCTCCGCTTTGCTACGAACTTATGACGAAAAAATTAAAACTATAAAGAAAACACTGATAAAGTTTTCAATTCAGTTTATAAGTACTCGTACATAGAAATAAATGTCGAATTTTTTAATATTTCTATGTGTGCGTGTTAAAAAAAAAAAAAAAAATATATATATATATATATATATATATATATATATATATATATATATATATATATATATATATATATATATATATATATATATATATATATATATATATATATATATATATATATATATATATATATATATATATATATATATATATATATATAGGCCTATATGGCGTTTCTTTCAAACCAGTTTTGTTTCGGTCACCTGGACCTGTACCACTCGGTACAAATTCGCAAGTTGCCCGTTAAATATTTGCTTCTGTCATTTCTTGCGCTTCTGATAACATTTCTTTGTTTATCATTCTAGACGCCGATTAATATTCGTTCTTGAGAAACGACATTACTGTTGTGTCCAATAATTTTCTTTCTTTCTTTTGTTTTTTCCACTGAATGTCCAGAATTAATTTCCGTAAAGCAATCTTGTTGTTTGTGTTCTTCTTCTTCTTCGGACACTCTCAGACGTCCACTTGAATGTTTTCAAAGAAAGCAGTAGTTAGTGTGAGGATATTTGAATCTCCGTAGAGCTTTTGCACGAATAGTACTGGTGTTAGCCATATGCGCTTTCTCTGTTCCGCATATGCTGGGCAACTTTGAAGCCACAGTTACACTGATCGGTAGTTCCTATCTTTAGCTTGTTGGATAGATGGTATCTCAATCTGTTGTGGCCACTGCGGAGTCTGAAGATTACCACTTGTTTTCTTCTGTTGAGCTGGTAGTATGCATCATTTTGTGTGTGAACTGGATGCTCTACATCCCATTTGTTTCTGTATCTGATTCTGATAAAACTCTTCGTCTCGTCGAAAGTTATGGTTGTATCAGGATGAGGTAGATTTCCACCTTCCTTTGCCAATCTGTCAGCCTCTTCATTGCCGGTGATGTTACAATGAGAGGGACCCATTGGATCACAACACTTTTGAATTGTTGACATAGTTTGTGGAGCACTATTCTGAGCTCATCCAGGTGTGTATTATTTCGGCTTTTCAACTCAAAGTCAATAATTTATTGCTCACGATATTTCACAAATCTTGGAACACAGTATTGTGCGTGGCATATTATAACAGTGTTAATTTATTTTCCGTGAATCATTTGGATCAAATAATCTCAATGAACCTACGTATTAGAGTTTATGTATTTGTTGTAGTGGTATTCAACTTAATCTAGACGGGAACAAATAAAGCACTGAGTAGTTACAATGCTTGTTTCTTGGAGCGCAGTTAGTTACCGGGCACGAAACGTCGAAGCACCGTACTCCAACCTAGGCAGTTGTGAATCAGTACCCGGATCTGCTTTTAAAATAAGAATCTTATAAGCAAATGTAAATTCAGTCTGGAACACGGAGAACGGCGCAAACAAGCAACCGAGAAGTTAGATTTTCATACATCGGTAAAAGCTAAAGTAGTCCCATAGCAGATACTGTCAGATGAGAGTTAAGTGTTAAAGACTTAACTACCCTTGGTCCAGCATCGAGCGGTGGGGTGAACAGTTCCCTTCCTTGCTGCTGTTTCCTTCCCTAACGAAAGAGCGAAATCAGGTACCCACTTACAGCTGGGTACACTGGAGCGTGACGATCCTGTGAATTGAACCCAGCACATTTGCCACAAGAACTCAACGCTCTAACCACTCTGTCAATCGGAGACTCCATACATGGGTACTTGCGTATAATATGGGGATCAAAATGAAACAACAAGGGTCACCAATATGGAACAGCTGGCAAAAAGGCCTCTAGGTGTAGAAAAAGCAGTAAAAGGTTTGGCGCGTTCAGATAAAGGAACTTGCCAATATCCTTTAGACAAATCAAGTTTAGTGAAAAAATGAGATTTAGAAAGCCTAGTGAGTAGCTCTTCTAGTAAAGGCATAGGTTCAGCATCAAATTTCGTAACTTGATTCAATTTGCGATAGTCAACGCAAAGACGTATGTTATTGTCTTTCTTTCGAACAATAACCATCGGCGAAGAATATGCATTGTGTTATTGCCAGCATTGTAGTATACGTTGGTGGCACCTCCCTGGAAACATTTATGCTTAAGAGAAATACTTTCTCTGAGATGTTGAGATGTATTCTCACAAGTCGATCTATGCTTCGACTTTACCTTAATTTGAAATTATAAATTGCTTTTATTAGTCATCTGCGCATTATTCGTGCGTGGTGAGCCTATTGTATGTTGCTCTCAGATTAAAAAAAAAATTTCATTTTTTTTCCCGGGGGTTGCGGTAGTCTGTTACCAACAGATTACTGGTGACAATGTATATATTTATTATAATATCTATCTGTCAGAGGGAAGGTATTTGTTTTTAGAATCAGGATGCTTTCCTGGCCAAAGATATATCACCCATGATTGATTGATACTTTTGTTATATGGGTTATCTCCCCTGGAGATCGAAGTTGGCGTATGAATATGGATTTCGGTAGTCTGTCCCTTGTTGGGCCATATAACAGATTGTTCTTGCTTGAGTTTATGCAGGAATGTTTATGGTCCGAGTCTATGTTTAATATGTGTCTATTTCAGACGATTCGGTCTTATATCGTGATATCTTGGTATGTCTAAGTGGAACTATTTTTTCCTTGTACTGAACTTTGAGGTCAGGGAGTTTCTGCGCATGCCGAGAGGAGAAGTGTGTCTTCCGGGATGATGGAATGCCGGGCGAAAGCCTTGTTGAAGACGAGTCCCCAGTCTGTGATCTCTATGATTTGTTATGGGACCAGAAGATGATTTCTGATATGTTTATTAAGTCTACTAGTCCCCTGTGTTTATTCTATAACGCCAGGAGAGGGGCGTATGTGTTCTGCTAGTGTTTTTCCCATGCCCAGGTAAAGAACATTTTACTGAACTTTTGTCGTCCTAGGCTTAACTGGGCAGACGTCTATATTAGGATTATCCATATCCATATGTCGGGATGATCTGTTACCTAGCAGCACTGTAGATGATTGTATGCAGCAGTGATAATGAAAGAATATGCTGATCCTTGTAGAAACATTTGTGTTTATAAACAAAGCTTCTATTGAAGATTTGCTATACATCCGTATAGTGAGCGATGCTCAAAAGGGAACCAGAAGCCATTTTGGATTCTAACTTTTTGTCGATCATCAATCAGAGAACGGGGATGCCCCCTTATTATCAGGTGATGATTAAGAGATCACAGTTATAAAGAAAACCCAATACTGGTGGGTTAACATTATCTTCAGATAGATTTGCTGAACTTTACCTAAAGGAATCTTCGCTAGAAAAGAGGTTCTGTCTAGGTGTCAGGCTTGAACAGTATTTATTAACTGACACGCTCGGTCAGTAAGGTCTGATGATTATATTGATAAACAGTGGAAATTTAAGTGCTTGTCTACAGATGTTCCATTGTGATGTTATTCAACATGAATGCTAACTTAAGATGGTAGACCATTGATCAACAATATGCTATTTACGTCGACCTGTGTTCCTGTAACTATACACGTACTGTCTAAGTGTGTGCGTCCTATTAAACAGTATGAAACGATCACAGTAGTCCAGCCATCCTTGACTTCCACCTGTGATTGGAGTGAGTGTCCTGTGAACCTGTCGAACTGTCATCCATTCGCGTTTGTCATTATTGATGTTCACACTCACCCATTGCATCAGAATATACGCACTTAACAGTACACCTTGTCAGGGCCCCAACAGTCGGTAACCTGACCCGTTTACAGAATATTGTGACTGGACGAGCTATATCACAAAAATCTGGTGCAAGAAACACGCTTTATCAATGACATGTGCCAGTTGAACAATCGATGAGAAGAACACACTACTATGGATAAGACACATAATAAGGAAAAGCCCTCTATAGCATAACAGGACAGTTGTTGTTCGAGAATCCCATGAACAAGAGAAGAAGAGGTCGACGAAAGAACACAAAGGGAAGACAACTGAAGACTGAAATTAAAAGGATGAGAAAGACGTGGAAAAACATTGTTATTTATAGCACACGACAGGAGCACGTGGCTTGTGTTTGTCGAAGGCCTATGCTCCTTGTGGAGCTAAAGGGTATTGATTGACTGATTAACCCTGCTTTTGAATTAGGGAAAGCAAAGGCAGCGAGTAGTGATCACCCTACTGTATTTAGCTGGGGCCTAGCATAGTGAAGTCTCTAACACTTCACTTCCCTACTGCAGCATCTGTAATTGTACTATCTTTACCTTGTTCCTTTTTTTAAAACTGTCCATTACCAAGGACATTACTTTTCAAGCATCCTAACATTACTTTTCAAGCATCCTAACATTACTTTTGACGACAAACAACTACATGTTGTATTCCGTAAATAAACAAGGAAGAAGCGAACAAGAATTCTAATGTAAAAATTCATCACAGGCAATATTCAACTGTAATAACAATATTATTTAAATAAATAACACAATGAAAAATATAATTACACTAAATACCCTCATTATAACCAACAATTAGGTTGAACAGGGAAACTCTCTGCCCAGATGGCTGATGAGAGAAGGCAAATAAAGTTCATCTGAAGCTATTCTACGGTACTCCCACTTTACAAAAATTATTATTTCGAAGCAATGAATGAATGAACATGGACATCTTCATAAGTAGAATGTGCTACAACAGCCGTAGTTTGGTTTGGTTTTAAGGATTATCTTCATTGAACACGGACTACTCCATCAGTGCTCCGATCTCCTCTCTTAGATCACACAGGGAGGATCGCAGTACAGTGCACGAACTCCGTAGCACCGGTGAGAATCCAATGTGTGTATGCAAGAATCATACATTCTATAAATATTTTTGTGGTGGGTAGGTTTCTAATTTTTAAATTTTTAAATTTTGCCAGGGCAGCGGCCTGATAGGCCTACTCTTTACGATTTCCAACTGCCGAGGAATTTTTAACGTGCGTAACTCTCACACGGGACCTCCTAATTTTTAGCCCTTATCCGAGAAGACTTGGCATTGGCATCCGATCTCACTACCCAGAAGACGGGGGGGGGAGTATGACATCATTAGGACCACTGATTCGAAAAAGAAAATTTAGCCGCAGCTTAACTTTCAACAAAACACAGTCATGGAAACTGACAGCCTCTGACACAAGTGACTTAGAATCAACATCATTTTCCCCGTTTGCTCCTGATGTAGCGTGAAGTGACCACTAACGCTGGTTCTATGGAGGAAACCTGCACGAAGGACTTACCGTGCTCTATCAGCGATGGTGTCTGTAGAAATTTGTTTTACTCAGTAAGGTCTTTCTTTCTGTTTGTCTGTTTGTCTGTTTGTCTGTTTCTCTCTCTCTCTCTCTCTCTCTCTCTCTCTCTCTCTCTCTCTCTCTCTCCAATTCTTAACCCTTTGAAAATAAAGTTCGTTCGTTCGTTCGTTCTCTCTCTCTCTTTCACACACACATTCTCTCTCTCTTGCGGGTTCTTCCATGCTTCCATATAAGTGTTTACAATTTATCCCTCTCTCTTCCCCTTCTTATCTCTTGTTGTATTCAGTGTCTTTTACTTTCTTTCTCTCTCTCTCTCTGTCTCTCTCTCTCTCTCTCTCTCTACTCTCGATGTATGTGTTATTGTATCGTTAGTGTTTACACATAATTATTTACACTTTATTCCATACTCTTCCCCACCATGTACTGCTCGTCTCTTTGGTTATACAGTATTTAATGTCTCTCTTTTTCTCTCTCGCTCACTCTCTCTCTCTTCGTGATTTTTAATACTTCTCCAGCATTTTTCAAAGTTTTTCCCTGTCTCATAAACTTATTTTCTCTTTCCATACATGTAATGCCTCTCTCTCCCCCTCTCAAGGTCACTCCCCCCCTCTCTTCTTGTTTGTTGAATTTTCCACAGATTAGTTTAAAGTTTATCCTTGTCTCATGAACTGCTCATCTCCTTTCATACATGTGTCGTATTTCATCTCTCTCTCTCTCTCTCTCTCTCTCTCTCTCTCTCTCTCTCTCTCTCTCTCTCTCTCTCTCTCTCTCTCTCTCTCTCTCTCTCTCTTTCTCACTCTCTCATTCTCTCACAATTTCTCTCTCTCACTTTCTCTCTCTCACTTTCTCTCTCATTCTCTCTCTCTCACAGTCTCTCACTCTCTTTCATTATCTCATCCTCTCTTACTTTCTCTTTCTCCCTTTTTATCTCTCACTATCTCTCTCTCACACAGTCTCTCTCTCTCTCTCTTTTATTACTTTTCCCCTCATTCGATCAAAATGCATTCATGTTTCAAGTACAGCTCACCTCTTATCTTACATGTAGTTCTCTACGCCCCCCTCACTCTGTTTCTTGATTTCGCTCACTCATTTGTTCAGAGTTTATTCATGTTTCACGTACAGCTCGCTTCTCTTCATGTTTCTTGATTTCTTCCACTCTTTAGTTCAAAGTTTATTCCTTTGTCATGGACAGCTCCCGTCTTTTCTTACATATGTAGTTCTCTCCTCTCTCTCTCTCTTCTGGTTTCTTGAATTCTGCCACTCATTCGCTCAAAGTTTATTACTGTCTCATGTACAGCTCACCTCTTCTCTTGCATGTATTGTCTCTCTCCTCTCTCAATATTTCTCTCTTCCCTTGTTTCTTGATCCCTTCCACTCATTTGTTCAGAGTTTATTCCTGTTTCAGGTACAGTTGGCCTCTTTTCTTACATCAAGTTTATGTCTATTCCCTAATGCTCATATTTCTAATCTTTCCGAATAACAACTCTAATATTTCTCTCATCTAATCTCTCTTTTACTTAAAATACTCGGCTGCTGACATTGTTCTTATTATCGGTCACAATATCTCATCCTCGTTGTGACGGAGCGGATGAAAATAGAAGCTACCCTTTAATAGAGTACCCTTGAATAGCATCGGGGGCCCTGAATTTTGTTGTGGAACGCCCACGCGCGCTGATTAGTATGCATCATTTCCACGTGGATTTTCACCACGTGGGATAATTAGTATGCAATAGTATCATGCAGGCAGCCAGGAGATTTGCTTTGTCTTAATTTTAGTTTAGCCACGCCTACTGTCTATCTCTCGAGCGATCTAAATCAGCTAATTCTATACCTCTTTCTATCATCCCGTCTAGAAGGCGTTGCCAAGAGGAAACGGCAAGCGGTCAGTATCAAAGACTGTGTAGTCTCTAAGAACGAAGCAGAGTTTAGCACCTCCGGTTCACACGTTCATGCGAACTGGCTAAGACGGTTGGAAATCGCTGGCGGACCAAGAGAAACGGGGAAATCTAGAGCTGGGACTCGCGGCACAAAACGAGAAAAGTTCCCTAGAATCAAGAGAGGCGAGAAACTTCGCATGTGGCTATTACTTTCCCTTTCATTAACTATATATTGGTATCGCTGAAAAATGCAGTTATCATTCGCGCCACGAGAGTTGAAGAAGTACCTAGCTTATATTAGAATCTAACAAGATTTCTGCTATATTGGAGTCTGAATTCATTCTGTGTGCAGCAGGAAATATATTAGTCTTGAGTGATTTAGTGGTTTAGTGTCTTCATTTTTATTTCACTGGATTTTTGTGATTAATTTAAACCTATTAAATAAACATATAGCAAAGTTCTCCAGATGTAAATCGAAGATGTAACTATCCGTTATTTCCCGAGATAATAGATGTGTAACATAATTATAAAACGCTAGGCGATCGTAATTGTTTAATAACCATATATTTCTATTTCATCTTGCGTAAATTTTGAGTAATTAACTGTTCATAGCTAGTGTCAATTAAAACGATACATTAGCTAGTCATTCGTGTAGTCCTTTTAATATAAATAATTAAATACCGGAGTGATTTTACAGGTCATATATAAAACGCGGTGTTAGAATATAAATTATAGTAGGATTACCTGTTTTATATATTCTCTTTTATACAGGTGGTCATGACGATCCAACGGTTTTTTATTTATATAGAGAGTCATGTTCAGATGGCTTATGGCATCCCAAATTATATGTTCATAAACATACAAAAACATTTGACAATACAAAATCTGAGGTTTAGAGACCCTTCTCAACCCATGAGAGCGGTTAAATAACCTGAACGGTCAATTTTTCAATTGTGCTTTAATATTAAATTGGAACGGGACAATGCCAGAAGATTTTTCCATATTATATTAAATCATATAAAGTTCCCTGGCCTGATGAGGCAGAACTTACAGCACAAATTTATTTAAGAAAACCCATATGACAGTAAGCAGTGTTCCTAACACCAAATATACAGAGAACATTTACAGCTATTTCATTCAGAGAACAGCCTGAGAGTAACGTTCCGATGTGTGATAATATCTTCACATTTCACTACGATAGGAAACCTAGAAAAAAAAACTTAACCCCACCAAATACCTGCAGTGCGAAAGAGGAATAACCCCATCCAGGAAAAATATAATCAACGCACCAATTCAGCGAAATCTCCGAGAAAAATAGCAGTTGCCTAGACGGAGCTTTTCTGGGGCTGAACTGGTCAAACAGGACATATAATAGTCTTAAAGACATTGTGTTATTTTTTGATAAATTCCATGGATGTATGCAGTGTCGGCAGAGGGTAAGTTTGAAAGTCGTGAGCTCACGGAATGCATGTAGAGCGTGAAACGGAACGAAAGAATTTATTTTCTTAATGTTACTACTAATATAACACCTTCTCTGTTATCTATCTCTCACTAGGTCTGAAGACCCCCGGGATAGTTAAATTAAGGACCTACCTTTTACCCATCCTGCCTACTCCCCACTCTCATTGTTAATCATTTGTTTTGATATTTTGGGTAAACAACCTCGGGTTGGATCATTCCTAGTTTTTCCATACCAGAGGGAGGGTCTATGAGAGTATATATATATATTTTTCTCTTTTTCTTATGTAACGATAATTCATTGATATAATGATAACGATGTATTTATGTTTTGATCTATTTTTTTTAAAGATATAATAAACTTAATAAACCTCAAAGCTATTGGTGTCGGTCAAAACCCTTCCCGGATATATAATTATATGTGACCCCATAGTTTACCTGTTCGTTTCTACGTATGTACGTATTTATGTCACAAAATTGTTTGTGTGTGCGTACGAGAGAATAGTGTATTTAAATCAATATCTAGTGAGAGAATACGTCTCCATTAAAGTGTGTCGTACTAGATAGGTTGGGTGGAGCAATTACTCAATCCAAGACAGTATTTTTTCTCCTACACCTGTACTCCTCGTAAACAGGACTATTTCTCATACCTATCTCTCACCTAGATCTCACCATTTCACCTCTGCTCGATCGGGCCATAAAAATATAAGGCCTATCTATAAAACTTACGACACTCGTCTACAAAGAAAACAAATATCTTCTTTTCCTGACACTGCTGAATATGACTTCTGCAAATAGTTTCACTTTAAATTCTATTTTGGTAATTGCGTCCTTGAGCTTCAAATAAATGTATTTCAGTTATATAACTGTCCTAGTTTTCTTTTTTTTTTAGTTGTTCGTTTTGAAGTACTTATGACACCAGGTATTAAGTTCTATTATTAGACTTGACAGCGAGTATTCCAATTGTCTAATGCACACTGGAAGCCAAGATATCGTTGACACGGAAACATGATACAATTTGTTGTTCTGTCATTTGTGCACAGGATAAACAAACAAGAAACAATAAAAGAGTCCGGGTTAAAGAAATCACATTAAAAAATCACATACACACTTTACATTTAAAAAAATCACATACAAAACCACATTAAAAATAACATACAAATCACATGCAAAAATCACATACATAAAGTCCATTCAAAAATCACAAACAAAAATCAACTGCAAAAATCACATACAAAAATCACATACAAAAATTACAGACGAAAATCACATACAAAAATCACATTAAAAATCACATACAAGCAGGGTTTTTTTTGTGTCTGCAGAAAACGTTTGTTAAAGTCACAGAAATTTGTGCCATAAAAGTCATCAAAAGGAAAGGTCACCATAATACATTTCACAAAAAAAGTATTAACAAAAACTACAGAAACATGACAAGAAACTAGAAGTATTGATTCAATTAATATAGTTCAGACATATAGGCCTTGACCTCTTTGGCCTTTGATAGTTTGTTATTTGTGTCTCCTCCGGAATGTAGCTGAAGTGAAAGTAATTTTGCTTTCTTTGACGAAGAGGATTTCCAGGATTCTGTAATCTTCAAAGCGTCTTTAACCAAGATAAATTTTTATCTTTTATATTAGTTAATTATTTTATTAAAACCTTGTCCTTCCAAGTTTAGTCAGTTTTTCTATAGCTTTTGCTGGTTAGTTTTCATTTGTGTACTTTTCTGTGATAGTTGTGTGTTGTGGTCGCTGACAATGAATTAAACAAAATTCCTAACCTTTGTCACGTGATTGTCCTCCCTGCTCAACAATGGTGGTCAAACAATGCTCGATCTAAGAGTACAATGATCAGGGTCATCAAAGGTCATCAACCATCTCTCAAGGTTACTCTTGGCAGAGATATAAATACAAGAATGATGCTTCAGGGAGCCTAACAGTTTTTTATTTTTATTTTTTAAAATAAAACTTTGCCAAAAAAAAATTATAACCTACTCGGTTATATTAGGGCGTATGTCCAAAAATAAAAGACCTTTAGGTATGATAACTTAGTTAGAGCCTCACAAGAATTGTAAGAAAACAAGCATTACAACTGAGATCATCTAAGCTGTCATGAACTTTTGATCTTTTCGCCCCTTCTGTGAGGAAAAATACATTTGCTCGCATTTTATTGATTGAGCCCCCAACTGAAATGATTCAGTAAAATATTACTTTAGTAGCTCTGGATGGCTATGAATTTAAATTAACTGAGTTATATGGGTGCAGTTCACTCATTAATGATTAAGTCAACTATCACTTTGTACTTACAGAGAAAAAAAATTTAATAATCTATGATAGTTAACAGAGTAAAAACGAGTTTTTTTTAAAGAAAAAAATGAACCACTGAGGTTTTCATCACTGGTAGGGACTTAACAGTGGCAGTATCACGTCTCTGGCTGTAATGCTGGGTGTAGCCACTCCAATTGTCATGGCAAATGTCTTCAAAACCCATCTGATGTAGGTGTCTAGCGTAGACTGCTAGCAAGTTGAACCACAATGAGAGATAACAAATGTTTCTTCAAAGTATACGGTGTTCTGACATGAGAATCAGGCGCATTCCGCTTCCATTCCTCCACTCCATCGTCCTCAGAAACTTTACCCTCCCTTAGCATAAATATTAAACTAGCAATAATCCGTCAAACTTGACAGGTTTTTAATGATAGTGTGCTGTTTCCGTTCCCAGATGAGAAGATAGAAGTATATTCATCTGAGTGTTTTTGGTTTTTTCCATTATACAGTGTAATCAAACAGTTCAGGAACACCGTTTTTTGAACGCTTTTCTTTGTTGATTGTAACTATTTTCGGGAGAGTATATATAATGGAAACAATACAATTTTTCAACACGGTTGCATTCCTCAGCTGTAACAAACGTACACACGGCGAGAATTATGTTATTTTAGATTCAATTTAATAGTTATTTGATGACAACATTTCGTGTGAAATGCGTGGATAGTTTTCAAAGGGTGTTCCCTGATAATAAGTGGTTTTAACAAAAACTTTCAAGTTTTCATGATTTGTACATCGGTTGAGGGCGACATAGAGCTGGCCGTGTCCGAAAACAGGTCCAGGAAGGAAAACCGCTACATTTCGTGAAAGAAAGAAAATAAATAAATAAATAGAACCAATGTATTTGTATTGTATAACACCCAAGCCGCGCAAGTTACATACCGTGCGTTTGCGCACTTTTTTTCTGGCGCGAGTTACTATTTTGAGTGAGACCAACCGACGTAACAATACATCGGTAATTATGTTAGTTGGGATAATGTGAGTCAGATATAAAAGTGCGTCTGGACAGCGGAAAACGACAATTGCATTATTTTTTAAATGTTTGAACACACACATAAACTTTTTAAAAAATATTAATGTAATAAATATGTACACCATGATGTCATAATCATCCACTACCTGCTCCACATGAAGCCTGGGGCTACCTCTGCTTTTTTGTTCCTTGTGAGAAAACTTGCACTTAGCAGTCCCCATTTCTTGTAGTAGTGGTTCATGAATCCAATCATTTTATATCCTAAGGTTGCCAGCCTCGTATGAACCTATACATCAACAAGCAATTTACACATATTAAATGCAAAAATATAAAATGATAAAATGTACCTATTATAACTTACACCCACTTTCGGTAAAGAATTTACAGACTTCTTGCACATGAAAAATGTCCGAATAGTGTCGGGTTATGGGTTTTAAAAGGCCGTAATACAGGTGATCGGGGTATTACTTTAATTATAATCCTAGTGGTATTCTGTACGAAGGTTTCTAGGACTCGTGGTTTATAGTACTATAGTCGAATTTTCTTTCTGTCTATTATCAGAATAATTTCCAGTATTTGGCCCTGTCCTTATGTTGGAATCCTGTTACTATTCCTTATCTGGCCGTCTGGAATGTCCTCTTGACGAAATTGAAATGCAGTGCAAAAGTGACTTGCATTTTCTCCATTCTATTGAGATCTGCCGTGCATTTTATCAAGTCATGTTTACGAGCTCTCACCACATCATGCGGCAACCTGGTAACGTGTATAGTCCCCAGACAGAAAGAGTCTGGGTTGACGATAGGATTGTCACTCAGTGTAGACGCTTACTCCGTCTAGAGCTAGCTATAAGCGAAAAATCCATGTGGCAAGTTCACTCCCTTGCTAAGCGTCACCGATAGAATGAGAGGTTTGACAAGATGTGATAAGTAAACTTTGAAAGATGAAAGCGGGTGGGAACAACCAAAAGGAAGGGCACAGGAGGGAAAATAAAGGAGGTCACAGAAAAATGTAACGATCGAAAAATTTTACTTGTCACAACTTTCCTTTTCATCTATAACACTGTCTTGCTTACTCTTATATTTGCGGTCTTTATTTTAAAACTTGTCATGCATCACCACCCATGTATATCGTTCAATGAGACTAGTAAGAGACTGTACAGAGGGCTGATAACCTCATTATGTAAAACACATTGCCACAGAAACCCCTGCTTCAAAAGCATATGCCTGTTCAGTGCAGGCTTCCTGCAAGGCAACATGCTGCAATGATGGTTCCATTCACACACGAAAATGGTGATGATACATCGGCATTAATTAACTATCTCGAGTGATTAATAACTGTGTCATGAAGTCATTCGCAATGTCCCTGAGTTGGTTATCTGTTGTGTACCGGTGATAATAATCATTAGGTTCCTAACCTAATCAGTTGATATGCCTCTGATCTAATCAGTTCTTGTGTCACCGAACTAATCAGCCGATTTATCTTCAACATAAAGGTTGTTGTGACCTGGAGCTAAGCAGTCAATATGTCCGTGACCTAACCAGTTGTTGTGTTCCTCATCTAATGTCGATGTCTCCCTGACCTAACCAGTTGTTGTGCCCCGGAGATAAGCAGTCGATGTGTCCCTGGTGCAAACAATTTCTATGTCCACGAGCTAAGCAATCGATCTGAGCTAATCAATCACCGTGTCCCGTAAGTAATAAGTCGATATGTCCGTCTTTATGTCCATCAAGTGTTTAGTTTCTGTGTCTGTGACATGCTGTCCCGAGTGTGGGAGTAGATTATGTCTGAGTTTAGACCGATTATGAATATGTTGTGTGAAAGCAGATATGGATGGAGTCACTAATGTAAAATAGGGAGTGAGGTATGACTTCTGGAGAGAAGAGATTTGTAATTAAGTATCAACTGCTTTTTCCAGTCACACTCGAGACAATGTTTAGAATGTCATGCACCTCATCCGTCCTCTCCGCTAAATAGATTACTCTATTACAGTAAGGACAACACAAGCAAACATCAAGTGACAGGTAGAATTAGAAAAAGTGAATTCTGACCGCTTAGGACATACAAATATATTTATTAAATAAATCCACATACACTAAAATAATTACTTCACTAGCTTTGATGGGCTAGTGATCTCATATCACAATAATTCAACAAAGAGCAAAGGCAAATCGTATCGATTCAAACGACCAAGTGCTCATACACGTACACAACAAGAAAAAAATCTAACAGGGGTGGCCTCCAGTCCTCTTTTTCGAAGACGGCTGCTACAGTTCGGCTAATTTACTCCGGAGGGATATACCTCCTTAGTTGTAGAAATAACTAACTAACGATACTCGAATACACTACTAAAATAATATCCGTCTTAATACTCCACAAACGTAAGGAAAAATTATATTCCGTCACTGTAGCGAATATCTGTAGGCTGTGAAAAGAAATAACCTATCCTAAAGGCAGCGAGGGGTATTGCTGCAAATTAAGGCTCTCAATGTAAAGCACTCACCCCAATTGGTGATTTACTAGTGCCTTAGGCGTGTGGTTGTAATAACAGTTGAGGCGATACAAAGGTAAGACCCAATTGGGAGACTCCAGCTGATCGAACTTGCTTTTACTTATGCAAGGAAAACGAATGCCCACAGGAGAGGCCAGAGACGGACTACCCGGGCAAAGTAGAAACGAAATGAGACGACACTGCAGTAGTAGACCAGATTAACCACTGCTCTCTGACTTTCTGCACTGTTGTGTATGAGTAGCGATCGGCTATAGTATGTGCCGAATTAAAAGGGATGGCAAAGGAAGCAAGTAGTTTATGCCGTGGTACTGGGTGATTTCAGGAAGCAGGTACAGGGAACGGTTCAAATGCTGCGTAAACAAAAAAGTAATCAATGTCATATTAATAACATGCCTATTTATTTCACTCTCGCACATTCAAACCAAAACCAACCCTCACCCTTTACACTCCCCTTTTCTTCTTTATTTGCCCTAATGCATGAGGCTCACAATTAAAGTCCGGCCCTCTTATCGATTAAAAGATTTTCGCCGCGCACTTGCGTAGCGGGTTAATAGGGCAGCGATTATTTACATCTGAGCTCACTGCCTAATTATTCCACACACAGTTAGCGTACACGATACAATTGTGTGGCAACAATTTAAGGTTACACACCCATCCGAAGGTAATTAAGAGTTGCCAGGTTGATAATTAACCCAAGTAAGTAATAAAACCATATTAATTACAAAAATAGCAATTCTTTTTACCTCAGTATTTACAAAATAGCAACACTCTTTAAAATAATTACTATACACAGACGAAGTGAAAAACAGTAGTAATATTTACCTCCTTGGCGGCCAGTAAAGTAATCTTATACACAGACTCGCACCTTCCGTCTTAAAAAACACTCTTAAATTAACACCTTAGTGATTTTGTATGGTGGCGAACGTAATAAAATTCCGAGTTTCCCTGTCTCGGAAAAACTTTCTTAAGAAAAAATGTATATATATTTAAGATGAAACAAAGTGACCAGGGATCTTTATCTTTTATATATAAGTTAAACCTCTAATGCATTAAGTAAGTCACCAAATGAGAGAAATAATTCACAACACAATACAACTGGTATTCGCTCTGGCGCAGATATCACTTTACAAGGTAGAAAATTCTCTGGAGACAATGGCAAGGAGTGTTAGAGACATCTAGAATACTTACTTACTTAGTCATTCCCCTTCTACCGTTAGGCGTAGAGGTTTGGAAAAAAGTGCGCCAGACTATCCTATTGGCTGTCTTCCTCCTGGCCTGGTTCCATTCTAGTCCTCGGTCCTTCAAAGATTGTCTAATATTGTCACCCCAGCGGACTCTGGGTCGTCCTGGGGGTCTGGATCCCTGGCTCTTTGTTTCCCATGCTTGTCGTGGTAGCGGATCTTCTCCCATTCTGCAGACATGGCGAAACCATCTTAGTTGGGACTGTTCTACATGGGTCTGCAGGGGGTGGGATTTTTGGCCTTGACGTATCGTCTGGTTGCGGACCATGTCTCTTCTTGCTACTTCAACCACCTTCCTCAGATACCTCATTTCTAAGGTTTAAATCTGACTTTTGTGGGTTGTAGTCATTGCCCATGACTCGCATCCATATGTCAAGACTGTGACATAGGTGGAGCTGTATATAGCCATCTTCGTTTTCTTACCAACCTCTCTCTTGCTGATGAATCCTCGATTTATGGCCTGAAAAAGTCTCCCAACTGCTGCTTTTCGAGTGGCCAACTCTTCTTTGATGCCCCCCTTTCGGTCTATAATAGCTCCGAGGTATTTAAAGTGGTCGACCTGCTCCAGGACCTGTTCTGCCAGCTTAATCTGATGTCTTCTTTCTTCTCGTGATATCACCATGGATTTTGTTTTAGAGCTGGTTATGACCATCCCTCTCTTCTCCAGCTCTTCCTTCCAGACTTGCAGGTTGAATTGGAGATGTGCCTCTGATTTAGCAATCAGGGCAACATCATCAGCAAATGCCAGCTCTGAAATACAGACAGGTCTCATCTTCCAGTACCCCACTCAATGCTTTCATGTTCTCTCCTTACATGCCTTGATGACATCGTCCATGAGGAGTATGAAAAGATAAGGTGACAGGATATCACCTTGTCTTACACCATTGATGGTCCTGAATTCTTCTGACTTATGGTTTTATGTCCTCACATAATTTCTGCAAGACTTGTAGAAGCTCTGTATAGCATAAATTAGAGGTGCTGGAATATTCTTCCTTGCCAAACAGTCCCAAAGTTTGCTCCAGTGGACTCTGTCAAAAGCCTTTTCTAGATCTATGAAACAAAGATGGATCTTACTGTTATACATCTAGAATATATAGTCAAAATTTGTAGCAGGAGTTCAGGTGGGGGTTGCATGTGCATTGAGAACAGCGTAACAACGACGTAAGGACTTTGGGAAGTTGTCTCCCTGACGTCTCGTGATACAGGAAAGTTGCCTAAGCTTAATCGACACTCTGGCTGTCATTTGAACGACCAGAGTTCGCGATTCTAGACGTGCTCGGACACATGAAAGGCGAAGGTCGCTTCTGCTGTGTGTCCGGATTCTGTCGGAATTACAGAGTCAGGGAACTCTGCAACCACATACAAAAAGGGATAAATGAAATACATTTTTCTTGGTGCCGATGCACACGTGCAAAGGGGTGGAATTTAGCCTGTCCAACGTAAGAGTGACATTGCTATATTCAGAAATAAAGCTGTAGGAGCTATTACATAGAAAAATGGGAGGAGACAAAATAGAGAATAAGACAGAGGCAGATCACTCAGCTAAAAGTGACAGCGATTCACATTCAATTTACAACATATGATCAGGTACTGTGTGTACAAGGTGGTACAGTAAATACGTTATGAGCTTTAATTAATTTGAAAATTAATTTGAAAAAAAAACCTCGGGGAACAGACCTTCACTCTGATCTATTGAAGGAACACACTCTAAAAGCTCGTTCTGGCTGTTCTGATGGAGTATTTTGTGATTCAATCAATCAATCAATCAATACCCTTTAGCTGTCTAAGGAGAATAGGCTTTAACACACATGCCTAGTCCTCCTGCCACGTGCCACCTGCTCAAGTTGTTTCCAAGTTTTCCTCATTATTGTGATTTCTGTCTCCATTTCTCTTCTCCATGTGGTTTTTGGTCTACCTCTGCCTCTCTTTTCCTGGGGATTCCAAAACGAGGAATGTCGTGTAATGCTATCAACAGATTTTCTCAGTGTGTGTCCTATCCATCGTCAGCGTCTTCTTCTCATCTTTTGTTCTACTGGCGCTTGTCTGATTGGCGAATAAAGCTTATGAAGAAAAAAAAATTATAATAACTGAAGATTATTAACACGCGAGCAAGTAACCCGCCAAATCATAACGGAAAATACTTATGGTATGCTCTTGGTGCTTGATGTCCTGATAACGGGCACTAACTCTCTCCCTGTTCTCACTTCATTCTTGTCCACTCTATTTTAACGTCATTGCATCGTTGTGGTCTAACCTATTATGGATTATGGTCAGCTGTCTTCTTCTTCTTCCATCCTTAGCCATCAACCGGCAAAGCAGTATGTGGCCAGTACGCCTAGTGGCGTCTTAGGGCAACAACAAATTGATCAATCTATCGCTGTTTCCACCACGCCTAGTGGCGTCTTTGTGGAACAAAAACAGACCAAACAATCTATCATTGTTTCCGTAATCAGATTGGTTGGCAAGCAGGTGATCAGCCCACTGTGCGAAGTTTTTACGGGATGGGGTAAACAGCCCCATGCCCATACCCTCCTTAGTCGCCTTTTACGACATGCGTGGTAGGGTGCAGTGTTACTATTCTTTGCTCCCCTTTCGGGCCCCGGTAACACACGGGTGATGGTCAGCTGTGAGTGCGTCATAAAACAATTGGAATGCGTGTTGTTTTAATGGTTATTTAAATCAGCCTTCATGAAACCATGCGCGCCGTTTCTGTATTTTCCCAGACATGCACAATATAAAAGATTGCAAGATGGGCGCATTATTGTAATGGGTGTTCAATCTAGCTTTCGCTGTTCAATGAGCAACTGTTCTGTACTTTCCAGAAAAGCTGTTTGGATTCCCCCCCCCCCCCCCATTTTTCGTTACAGTAAGTTCCACTTAGACCTTAAGTATATAGGGGATTGCACATCATTTTTTGTTTCGTTTACTACTAATTCCCGTCTATGATAATGGCAGTCCCAACTTATTAAGTCTGGAAGCATCTTCAATAGTTCTGTGGCAAAACATACCTTTATGTGTGTGTAATATTTATTTACTGTTTACAGGCCTCGGGTTTCTCTTTTTTATGTGTTTAAAACGTTTATACAATACCAAAACCTACCCTCTGTCCTGTACTTTCTATTCTTAGTCTTCTATCATTTACTAGACACGGTATTAAGGTCTTTGTCTTATGTAATCTGACCCATAATGTATAATAGGGAAACAACAGAAGTGATTGCGTCATTAATAGACTGGATTGCCCTATGTAAATTTCCCATGTTATGTGTTGCAGTTCGCACTAATAACCCCTCTTTATTGTATATTTTTCATGAACAATTCTTCATGTGTCCTGAGGGTCTCTGGGTCGTAAGAGGTGACTAGTGTGATGAGATAGATGATGCTGGCAACCTCATGATGTAAAATTATTTGCTACAGAAAATACTACTGCACGAGAACATTGGTGTTTTTTTTAAGCGTTCCTGAAATGAAACTATCTGTTCTGGTGGCTATACGCTGTAAATGGAGCGGAAAGAGAGATTTCTGAATGATCGAATAGTATATTTATTACCTGAGACGTGGGGAGCCGCGCTAGTGTAATGGTTACCACACTGCGCCGGCAATCGGGTGGTCCAGGTTTGAGCCCTGGCGAGTACATTTGAAGGAGTGTCGTCGACCGGGCCTTGGACTGGAATAATTCGAGCCCTGGCGAAGACATTTCAAGTAGTGTCGTCGACCAGGGACTGGAATAACCTTAACGGCTCCTGAGCCTACCCAGCTCTAATGGGTACCTCCGAAATCGGCGAGTAATTGCCTGAATGTCGAGAGGACATCTGTCATTGTACAGGTAAGAAAAGGATACTCACGTAAAATCAGTATCAGGTTCAGCATATTAATCGGAGATTTCGCCTCGAGTAATAGCGGCGTACGAAAAAAAAAAAAAAACAAGAGATGTGAAATTACATTAAAAGTACATCTCTTTTGACTGTTACAGCAAGCGGTGTATAACATGATTCCAGAAAAATAATTATTTTTGACAAAGTGAACACCCTGACAGGATTACCAACACGGTTGGTGGTTTATCAGGTATGACATTTGTGTACAGGTCGCTTTGTACTTTTCGTTTGCTTGTTTGTTTGTGTTCTATGTTTCGTTGAATATGTCTTAATGACTTTTCCTGGCGCCGACATTGGTAGTGATCACGACATGGTATTGATGACGCTCAAGCTTAAACTTAAAAAGAACTATAATCAAAACAGATGTTCTCAGTTAAGATTCAATTTAGACAAACTGAAAGATCCAGAAATCGCGAGAATCTTTGAGGCAACTGTTGGAGGAAAATTCGCAGCTCTCAACTTTTTGGAGGATGATATCAACTCAATCACAGAGAACATGAAAGACGTGCTCATTGAATCAGCAACAGAAATACTTGGTAAAAGAAAGAAAATAAACAAACCATGGGTTACAGATGACATTCTAAAGTTATGTGATACACGGCGGGAAATGAAAAAGGTTAAGAAAGAGGTTCCTGAAGCAGCATGGCAATACAGTATGGTGAACAAAAATATTAGGAAGAAAATGAAACAGGCCAAAGAAAAATGGGTAGCTGATCAATGTGAGTCCATTAATGCGGGGCTAATAAAAGGTAACAGCAAGGCAGCTTTTGACACATTAAGAAAACTATCAAAACCTCAACAGCCCATGGTAACTGTCATAGAAGATAGCAATGGGGCTCTGCTCAATGAAAAAACAGCTGTAACGAGAAGGTGGACAGAATATTGTAAAGAATTATATAACTGTAAACTTGACACTGACTTAGGCATATTAAACAACATTAAGTGCGAAAACAGGGAACTCGGAAATGCAGCAATATTACGGGAAGAAGTGGAAGAGGCTATATGTTCGATGAAAGGAGGGAGTCACCGGGTGTGGATAATATACCAGCAGAGCTCTTGAAATATGGAGGACCAGATATAGTAAAAATCATGACAACAATTTGCCAGAAGATATGGAGTACAAAAAAAAATGGCCAAAAGAATGGACGCAGTCATTAGTAATACCGCTTCCAAAGAAAGGAAATCTAAAAATGTGCAAGAACTACAGAACCATTAGCCTTATTAGTCATCCAAGTAAGGTAATGTTAAGGATACTTTTGAACAGAATAAAACAGAAATCAGAAGAAATCTTGTCAGAGGAACAGGCTGGCTTTAGACCAAAAAGAAGTACCTCAGAACAAATCTTCAATATTAGATTACTTATCGAAAAACATCTCCAACATCAACACGATTTATACCATAACTTCATCGATTTCACAAAAGCCTTCGATCGAGTCTGGCATGAAGGCTTATGGCAAGTAATGAGAAAATTCAATTTTGATACCAACATCATAGATATCATTGAAGCACTATACAAGGACGCAAGCAGTGCTGTTTTTGTAAGCAACGACATTGGAGAATTTTTCAAAACGACTGTAGGAGTTCGCCAAGGATGTATCCTGTCACCAGTGCTCTTTAATATATATCTAGAACATATTATGCAGGAGGCTCTCTACGATTATAAATCAACCATATCGATTGGAGGCCGACCTCTGTGCAACCTACGTTTTGTTGATGATATTGATCTGATAGCTGGATCAGAATCAGAACTTCAAGACCTTACCTCTAGACTGGAGAAAGTAACAAGAACGTATGGGATGGAAATTAATATAGAAAAAAGCAAGATATTGGTGAATAGCCATAAGAAACATGTTCCGACCAACATTACGTTAAATGGGCAAACGTTAGAAGAAGTTAACACCTTTAAATATCTCGGGTCCACTATATGTAGTGATGGAAGATCAATTAAAGAAATCAAGACAAGACTTGAGATGGCCTCAGCTGCCATGACAAGGTTGAATGTGATCTGGAAAAGTAACATCAGTTTTCCTGTGAAGATCAAATTATACAAATCACTTGTATTATCTATTCTCTTGTATGGGTGTGAGGGCTGGACACTCACTGCAGATACGGAGCGAAGGATTCAGGCTTTCGAGCATAAATGTTATAGAAGAATTTTGCGCATTTGCTAGAAAGAGCACAAAACAAATGTCTATGTTAGAGAGAAGATAAACACCTATGCAGGCCACCAAGAACCACTATTGTCAATAGTTAAACGTCGAAAGCTTGCCTGGTTTGGGCATGTAACTCGTCATGACTCCCTTTCGAAAAAGATCCTTCAGGGAACAGTCGAAGGTAAACGGAGAAGAGGAAGGCAGAGAAAATCCTGGGCTGATAACATCAAAGAATGGGCAGGACACGGTTTTTCCACACTTGTACGCATTGCTGAGGATAGAGAGCAGTGGAGGACCCTGTCTGCTGATGCTTCCACCATGGCACCCCTACGACCCATGACGGGTTACGGGCTGAGATGATGTCTTAATGATTGGACCTGCAGCAACATTTGAATGGAATACGCTGCCTATGTCAGAGCCAACGAGCGCCATGAAAATCGCTAAATGGTATGTCTCGGTCTTCTTTAATTTACAAGACACAGTAATACGACCTTTGTCTTGTGTAATCTGACTTATACTGGTTAACAAGAAAGCTATTCAAGTGATTGCGTCTATAATTAGTCTGGGCCATCCCTCGTTCCTTCGTGAGTTACGTGGAAGGTTCGTGCTAATGATTCCTGTTCACGAAGTACTATTTTTGTGGTGCTGAGTTGGCGGTTTTGCCGTTCGGATGTTCCTGGGTTCAAGTCCTCGGTAGGTCTATCATTTCTGTTGTTCTTCTGTTGTCTAGTTTTCTACTTCTTTATTTCCTACGAATGCCTTTAACTACTTGTTTATGTCTATTTATTTATTTAATGGTCACAAGCCTCACGGTTCTCTCTATTTATTATATATCAAATTTATTCTGAGTTAGGGAAGGTAAATGCAGCAAGGAAGTGAACTACACACTCCCACCTCATACACCTTAGTACTGGTATAAGTGAAGTCTCCTACACTTCACTCCCCTCCGGCAGTATATGTTATGAGACTACTTTTACCTTTTATTTTAAAATATTTCATTAAACTAAATTTTACAATTTATATTATTAGAAAATTTTGACTTTTCTTAACCCTAAACCAATTTTCCTCATTCATAAAACTCACAAACTAAATTCCATAAATAAACAACATCATTTACAAGTACGTGAGAAATACAACAAAGATCCAATAATGTTATCGGATTTTCAGTTTCGAGATCAATACTATCACATATCACGCGTGATGCTAAGTTAAACGTGCGGGAGTCGCTAAGTCTGGACATTTAAATCTTGACTTAGGTGTCGTCCACATCTGACGTCACGCAATATTTGCCATTGTTTTAAACTCCCCTCCCACTTGGTCACATTTCGTCACAAAACATACACCCCCTCTCATCCCCACTTTTTGTAATACTGAAAAGAAAGAATGTAATTGAATTTAAACTAGTTAACTAGTGCAAGCAATATAAAGTAAAATAATGTTTAATTAATCAGGTTTTTACAAAGACCGCCATATTGGTTGAATGTTGCGAAATTTATTAAACATATCGCTTAATTTGAATTCATTTAATTTGAAACAATAATAAATAAATAAAATGTAAAGTAAACGCATACATAACTTCAATTCTTACTTATGTTAAAGTTTCATAACATGTTAAACATAAGAGCAAATCGCCAAAAATTCAAGAGTTAAAAAACTGTAGTCGTTATCAATTAATTATTTCTTTTTTTTATCATTACCCGACGGGAACGTAAGATGCTCCTCCACTAAACGAACTAGAACTCCACTTGCTCCCAGATCAACATAATATGCTGAAGAAGAGTGTCATTATAGATATATATATATATCACAATTTGAAAATAAACCATGCTGATATCACGAGAGGAAAGAAGGCATCAGATTAAGCTTGGAGAACATGTCCAGGAGGAAGTCACCCACTTTAAATATCTCGCACTTGTTATAGACTGCAAGGTCTTCACCGAAGAGCAGCATCTGGGAGACTTTTTCAGGCCATAAATCGAGGATTCTTCGGCAACAGAGAAGATAGCAAGAAGACGAAGATGGTTGTATACCGCTCCACCAATATTTCCAATCTTGACGTATGGATGCAATTCATGGGCAATGACTACAACCCACAAAAACCAGCTCCAAAACTCAGAAAAGAGGTATCTAAGAAAGGTGGTTGAAGTAATAAGAAGAGACATGGTCTGCAACCAGACGATACGGAAAGGCATCAATACCCAGCCACTGCAGACCCAAGTAGAACAGCCAGAAACTACGAAGGTTTGGCCTTGTCTGCAGAATGGGAGAAAATCAGCTACCACAACAAGCATGGGAAACTAAGAGCCAGGTATTCAGACATACAGGATGACCCAGAGTTCGCTGGGAAGGCAACATTAGACAATCTCTGAAGGACCAAAGACTAAATTGGAACCAGGCCAGGAGGAAGCATATCGCTTTCTCTTCCAAACGTCTACACCTCGCGGTAGAAGAGGAACTACTATGTAAGTAATGAAACAATTTAAACCAGTTAAAGATTTTAGCAACTATCCAGTATTTCAGCTGAGATCATAGTAATAATGTATGTTGTCCATGATGGAGTTTTTAACTATTGCAGACAAAAGTAGACTGTGAGGATGGAGGCTTCAAAATCTATTTGGTCCCGACATCATTGTCACGGGATTGTCTCCCCTGCTGTGCAGTAATGATCCAACAATGGCTAACCTGAAGTATAAAAATGAAGGTTTCAAAATGATCAACCTTCGCTTATGATCTCTCTTGGCAGAGATATAAATAGAAGAATGATGCTTCTATCTGAGGAGACCTCTCGGAATTTTAAAGAAAAGCAAGCACAACAACTAAGATCATCTAAACTGTCATGAACTCATAACGCTCCTGCCCCTTCTGTGAGGAAAATTGACTCATCTTTTCTTAGCCTCCAGCTGAAGGTGATTCAACAAAATATTAAATTACTGGCTCTTTATGGTTTTGTATTTTTTTTAAAACAGTCATACGAGTGCAAATTCACTCTATACTGATCAAACCAACTATCGATTTGTATTTACACATAACAAATTTAATCATCAATTATAGTTTACCAAAAACAACCTGGCGGAGGACTGTGGAGGCTGAGATGCAAAGAATGAACCTGTTGGGGCACTGTACGAAGGATAGCCGCCGACCGAGCAAAGTGGAATCAATTTGTTGTTGCCCTACAAGACGCCACCAGGCGTAATGGCCACTGACTGCTTTGACGGTCGGCGGCTAAGGATCAAAGAAGAAGAAGAATAGTTTATCAAGATTAAAAAATAGAATTGTTTATATACAGACAAACAAATGAAGCACTGATGTTTTTATCATAGATAATTGATTTAAGGTGGCTATCGTTAAAAAGTCACTTTGCTGGGTCTGACTGGGGTACTTATCGTTGGTGTTGGGTTCGTCACTGTTGATTCCAAGAGGTGTTTTTTTACTGTTCCGTCATTATCAAATTATGTGACAGTAGTATGTCCCTTGCAGTAATGTAGGAGTCTAGCGACGACTGCTGGCAACTTGAACCACACACGTCTACCACAAACTAAGAGAAAACATGTCTCTTCTGAGTAAAGGGTTTCCTGACACGAAAATCAGGCGCCTTCCGCTTCCATTTATCATTCCATCTTCCTGAGAATGTTTATCCTCCCTCAGCATTAATTTTAGACCCAGGGAGTCTGATGAAAGCGGAACACGTCAATTTCATTATTTTAAACATGTTTGAATATACATATACTTATTAAAATGTTAGTATAATAAATATATACATCATGATGGCATCATTCACTCTCTGCTCCCTATGGAGCCTGTGGCCATCTGCTGTTGGTTCCTTGGGAGGAAGCTAGAACAAAGCAGGAACCAGCTTTTGCAGTGGTAGTTCGTGTGTCAGAGTCCGCTGGGAGGACAACATTAGACAATCTTTGAAGGACCGAGGACTAGAATGGAACCAGGCCAGGAAGAAGACAGCTGATAGAATGGTCTGGCGCTCTCTCTTCCAAACCTCTACACCTCACGGTAGAAGGGGAACGACTAAGTAAGTAAGTAAGTAAGTTCGTGTGTCAAGTTGTTTGCAGTGACGAGGTTGCCAGCCGCATATGCCACTATACATTCACAAGCAGATTATACATGTGAAAATGCAAATATAAAATGATAAAATGTACATATTACAACTTACCCCGAGTTTTTCGGGCGAACACAGACTGGATGCACAAAATGGCCGTAAGTTACTGCAACTAAGATGCAGACTATTTCCACTTAATAAGGGTCCTAATGATTGGGCTTTCAGTAGTATAATGGGAGTTTTACGCTCTTTAATTTCAGTAGTTTTCGAGATTTTCCGCTTTTTATAGCGTGTCCGACTGGCTAAGTGGACAGAGCCCTTGCCGAGTTCCGGAATAGAAACCTGGTAGAATCACACTCCAATCTACTCAGCTGTAAATAAGTACCTAACTCTGTTCTTGCGATAGAGAATGCGAAGGCAGCAAGGACAAGAACTGGTTACCACCACCGAATATAGCTAAATCATGTATTATAAAGTCTGTTACACTTCACTCCCCTATGGCTTGATCTCCTGGGTAGCGAGATCGGATGCCTATCCTTCTCGGATAAAAGCTAAAAAATTAGGAGGTCCCGTGTGCAAGTTACGCACGTTAAAAATCCCTCGGCAGTTGGAAATCGTACAGAGTAGGTCATACGGCCGCTACCCTGGCAAAATTGAAAAATTAAGAAACCTACCCATCACAAAAATGTTTATAAAATTTGTGATTCCTGTATACACACATTTGGATTCTCGCCGGTACTACGGAGTTCGTGCACTGTGTTGAGACCCTTCTTGTGTGATATACGGGATGAGATGGGAGCACTGATTGAGATGTCCGTGCGCAATGAAGATGGTCTTTAAAACCGAAACCAAACCAAATATTCCGAAAATTTACCCTCACTCATCATAATTTTACATTTGTGCTCCTTAATGAGCATGGGACTAAAATTGCAGGCGGAAGTTTGCACCAAGCATTCTCAAGCGCTTGCAGCTGACACTTATATGGCAATTCGTTTTAGATGATACGCTTTGAAGTCTTTTGTACATTATCATATTAGTCATCGTGTATGAAGGTGCATGAAGAAGCAACAATTCTGTTCTTTATTTATCTCATCGATTCCTCCAGAAATTATACGGGTCCTAAATTCTAGTGCAGCGTTGATATATACTAAGACCTAAAAAGAATTATTGGTATCTAACAGCTTGCATGATGAATAACTAATAAGGAAAGTCCTGAAGAGGACACTCATCAGGCAATGCGGACTTGCAAACGTATTTTCTTAATTTCAGAACCACAGCTTAATTTAGGGTCACAATGCAAACGTCCGATTAACACTGGTCTCTCGCGGCAAAGGTGTTGGATTCGATTCACGATATCGACGCGCTCCAGTATACCCAGATTTAAATGAGTACCTGACTTTTCTCTTGAGTTAGGGAAGGAAAAGGCAGCGAGGATGGGAACTGGTCAATCCCACCTTTCGATGCTGGACCTAGTGTAGAGAAGTCTCTAACACTTCACTCCCCTAGGGCAGTATCTGCTATTAGACTACCTTTCCCTTGTTATGCAAACAGCTGACGTAACTTAATTTGTCGATGTCGGCAGTTTTGTCTTTGCTGCAGGCGTTGTGTTTGTCTAAGTGTTGCAGCATTAAGCTGTCTTTGTCTAGGCATAGCTTTGTTATCCTCGGTTTTATCATGTTAATCTAGAGATTAAAGAAGAACCTCCTGCTGCAACTTATTTTCTCATAAACACAACCAAAGAAAGAGACGCATGCACTTCGCCATACAGGTCATGAAAAGTGCTGAACATTTCGGGCTAACAACAATTAAATCAGTCCTGAATAACTTGAGAGTTTCACAATAATTGCTGTTTTGTGGTCTTCTATTTTTCTGTCAGGTTTGAACAAAGATTTCAGGTAGCTTTTCAAATTTTCTGAGCACTAATTAATTCGGTTTCTGGATTAAAAATTGTATGGGAAAAGAGGGAAGTTTTCATTAATATGAAATGTGTGTGTATATTTATATAAATGTTTGTGTATATACAGTGCATCTACTTAAGTGGAACACGCGTCGATTTTCGCTTAACTAGAAGCAATTGTTTAGGTCTTGGTCAATTGTCTTCTTTGCCATTGTCAGAAAACTCCGGTTATGCCAGTTTGTGAAAACTAGAATGTTCGCATAAGTTAAAGGAATGTTTGAGTCCAAACTCAAATTTAGTCTCGCTTAAGAAGAAGCTATGTCGTTACCTCTCTCGGAAGACCACATTTTTCATGCGTCACTGCGTGTAATTCTTTCTACGAAGAAGGCGGTAGTCACTAATGATTCTTTGAGAACATGTAGCAGTCTTAACATGTTTATGAACGACTGGACTGGAGGACGAACAGTTAACCGCAGACAACGTTTTCACAATCAGAAACAGACCGCTAACTTCATGAAAAAAATGGGGTTATATGAATTAGAAGTCAACAGCATCACGACGAGTGGCGACGATTGTAGGCTTCGGAAATCACCTGGGTTATAGTCACTAACTCTCACTTAAGTACCTGACTGTATCCACAGCTGTTCTTACTCTGACTGTAAATAAAGTCCGTCTAGAAAACGTAAAGCAGTAACACAGATAAAGGTAGTCCAGTGGCAGATACAGCTGTACGGGGGTAGTGGGGTTGAAGCTTTCGAGATCTCACATATACTCGTACTATATCTCAAAGTGAAAAATCAGAACAGAAGTCGAGTTCTCAGAGTGTCCATCTGCTGAATGGTGTTGTAGTAAACGTTCTTCAATTCGTTTCTCATGTGCCCATTCATAAGTCGAACTGAACGTTTATTGTTTCTTGCTATTCAGAGTTTTTTTTTAATGCATAGGTATCTTCTTCTTATCCCTTGTTCGCTCCTTACGGAGCACCGATCCAATACTGCAGCTGGTCGTCTTGCAGCAATTTGTTTTAAATGTACCAGCACCTACAAGTTGCCTTCGATACATGCTTGAGGTAGCATTCAGCATATTCTTTATGCGTCTCCCAAGAGACCGTGAGTGTCGCAAAAGGACTTTTGGGTCGTTCTCTTGTCGCTCTCTTGTTCACTACGGCCGTATCCTGGACATTTGTTGTATTGATTATTTACGTGTTTCAGTGACCGACAACCTTTTTTTCTTTCTCTGTGTCACAAAATTAACAATGATACAACGTTAAAATATCTCCAATGATACAACGTAGGGATAAAAACTAATGCGTAAGCTGCTAGAATACATGATCGCCCACGCCGCGGGTCATCACCCGCCATGGAAATTAAATTGTTAGACTTGAAGGCAAAACAGAACGGAGATCAAAAGGAAAAATCTGACTGAACGCGTGCTTGAAACTAGCAATGCTAAAAGGCGCAAGTGGTGGGGAAAGGAGGAAAAAGTCACGTCCCCAAGTTGACATAAAGTAAAGAAATCGACAAAAGGGACCTTGGATATTATACGCCACAGTCATTTATTGGACGCTTTTGCTATAACTTAGCCCGTTTATTTGAATGCAGTGATGAGCGCATTCCAGAAAATTCTAGAAAATATTTGAAAAATAACTTTTCTTAATAATAATGTTAGGAATATAAAACCTAGCTGGCCGGATGGCCCATCTTGAGCAGTGAAATAATATGCTTTCATTTATACAGACGGACAGATAATACGAAAGATATTGACAAAAGACTGTGTTGTTCATATCAGCGAACGTCTGCATTGAGATAAAACATGTCACTAATTTTCAAAAAGTTGTGGCCTTGAAGACGCAAGTGCTAAAATCTAGTGGAATGAAGAGACGGGGTGGGATGGTGAATTGTGGCTAAAAATAACTTTAAAGGCGAAATTGTGTAGGGGAAGGCAGGGTTGGTTCAAAAAACAAGTGTGTTTTTTTGTGAAACGCAAGTAGAGACGGACGGACCAACAGACAATAAGGCATACTTGACTGAGGTCTGACTGAAATGACTTTGTGGTAGGATATTTGAATTTGAAAAAAGAAAAGGCAGCGATTGGCCCTAGATGAAGATATTATCGGCGCTCAAACGCGCATTTTGTGCCATTCAGTATTAGCTGTCCTTGTAGACACAGTGACTTATTAAGTGGTGTAATTCCCCGAAGCTATTGAAGTATTTAGAGGGACGCCATCATAAGGCCAGCAGCTCAGCTGAGTTTTGCTAGCGTTTATTTAACTGTGTACTATATTCATAATTCTGGTAAGACTGAAATTATTTCTTTGTACATTTTAATATTTGTTTAAGGTTCGAGTGATTTGATACTGCAATAGCATAATCTGTTCCTTACAACAAGTAAGGGTTCGCTCTAGACCCCCCGCCCCAGTTCAGGGTCTAGAGACAAATAAAATACATAAACTCCAGCAAGGATTAGGAAGGACAGATCAAGTGTTGAGATCAGTGAAACATATCACCTATCCTATTCTATGGCATGAAACTAATGAACATATTTCAGAATCTGTAGTCTGGGAGAACTTATCCTATGTGAAACCAACTTGGTAAGATGTGTTGTTTGGTCAGAAAGATCTGACCCGTCTGTGTGGTGTTGTTGTTGTGTAGTGTTGTGTCCAGAAAAGGTTAGAGGATGGAATTCTGACACATGACTAATACTTTGATTGCAGAGCTGTGAGTTTCAGTTGGCACCAATGCGGTGTCAAATGAGTCGTTGAATTTTACCAGAGTGGACCCGTGCAGTAATATTTGGTCAGAGCAGCCTATTATAGCCCCCAAGCACGGAGAGGTGGGGCCACCAGACTTCTGATATTGCCTCCAAGCACGGAGAGGTGGGGTTACCATATTTCTGATATTGCCCACAAGCACGGAGAGGTGGGGCCACCAGACTTCTGATATTGCCCCCAAGCACGGAGAGGTGGGGCCACCAGATCTCAGCACCAGAGCTACACCTTCAAGTTACGTGAGCGCCTGGTCTGCTGAGTTTTCACCAACTCAACTTATTTCCTAACACACCCATAAAAATTCCATCAATTAACTGGACAATGTGTAATCGCCATAGACAGGGAGTGATGAGGCCACCCCAACAGCACATCCATTAAAAGTTCTCCCACAATAGATTACTACTATAACCAATAATAATATTAACTAGTCTAGTAACATATATATGTACACACCTTGCATTTATTATGTAATATTCATGCATTTTTTTCATAATTTCTAAAACCTTTCATATGTTCTGGCCAAAATAAAACCTTGGTCCAGAACAAATAAATGTAAGAAAATTACTATCAAAATTTTACACAACTGAGTTAGTTCCGTGTATTATAACATTTTATTACTATTATTAGACTTAGTAAATATCTGTGTGTGTGTGTCTGTAAACTACCACAACACATTACATATCATTACCCTAGACATTTAACGTAGCCACATTCATTAGTAAAAAAAAGATAGGTGTGAGGTCGTAGTGGTAGCAAGAAGGGCCTTCTGACAATTCACAGCTACATTTTATCTCAGGAGCCTTCACAGCTGACCTCATGCATCACACTTAGTAATATCACCATCACACAATACCATCAAATCCACTACACTCTGCACTGTAGCAGACATGTTGTATTTTCAACATTCTTACACCCCTCTCAGAGATATTTGGTCTCGTCTGTTTACCTGACCATCCCTGCTGAAGATAGTAGACAGGTGATGCAATATTGAAACGACAGGCATATTCTCGTGTATCCAACCTTGGCAGCTACCGATTAACACGAAAATCATCAGCGTATTTGTCTAGTTGCTGATAAGGCTAGGGTACGCGACAGATAAGAGATTACTTGTCTTGGCTGAGTGACACATTTTGGATAGACATGGATGACCCAATCCCTTCCTGTTCGACTTGTTATGACAAGAATTCTTTAGATAGTAATAATTTGTTACATCAGAAACACATTGTCGTATGAGTTTACAGGTGTGTTGGTGAGTTCGCCTGCTAGGTAATCGGATGTTTTCATACCATATATGGCAGAGGTGACCTCTACATCACGCGCAGAATTATTCCATGTCGGAAAATTTTGAAATTACCCTACCCAACATTTTTGTTTGAAATGATTGGAGCCCTGTGCAGCTGCATAAAAAACAGATGCGGTTAGGACAGGCAAATAACCTGACACGTTTCAGTGTTATTTCAGTGTGAGTATCGCTTGCCAAAAACACCAGACTTGATAGTAGTTAGAATCAGGATTCCGTCTTATCAGACCGGACACCTTTTATTGGAGTATTCATAAAGACTTACAAAACAGCCCAGGAAACGTTATCAATTTAATAAGGAAGTCTGAGGAAACTGAACACACGGAGTCATAGAGGGATTAGTAACGACCGCCAAGAACACGTGTAAGAGGCTTAACCAAGTGCCTTAACTTCATTCATCTGAGCAAAAATTATGTGTCATTTGAGGCTGGCAACCTCAGCATATAGAATGATGATTTCCTGAACCACCACTGCAAGGGCTGGTGACTGCTTTACTGCTAGTCTCTTAAAGAGAACTAAAAGCATAAGTAATTCCCAAGTTCCATATGGAGCAGGGAGGAAAATATGAAAGAAATGATGTACGTTTTAAGTATAATACTTACAGTTTCAAACCCGTTTAAATATCTGTGTAAACATATTCACTTTAAAATTAATGACAGTTTCTAAACTTTTCAATCAGTGTAAATGTAAATGAAAACACATTAAATTTATATTGTGAGCACTTTTCAATCAGTGGAAATGTAAATGGAAACATATTCTATCTGTACTTTTAACCTTTCATTTAAATGTAAAATAAAGATAAAGCTATTCAAATCAAATGTACAAGAACGTTTTCTCTCGAGGGATTAAGTTTAATTCTCATTGAGGTAAATGGTAAATGGGACGGTGGAATAGGGAGATGGGGTGCACATAGGTAAGTGTCGGAAAACGTAATACTCAGGACAGCGTTTCGTTTCTATTCTTTTACCATTGTTGTTGGTGATACCAGGAGGGTACTAATCTCTGGAAAAAAGTGAGGGTAGAAGTGGACTGACGTAAAAACCCAGGACCAGTTCGGCAATTACTCCTTGACATTTCTGGGAACGTGCTGCGCCTTTAATCTTGACCAGAGACGCGAGAATTCCAGTGACCTATCTGCACAGAACCAACCCATTAGCAGGAGCAGAACATACTATAGGAAATTAAGTAGCACTTTAAGCTAAGTGACCTCCTTTAAATCTATTTTTCCATCACAACCATGATGAAAACTTTTTTGCTTATAATTCATTATTCAAATTTTCTAAAACCTTGTTAAACTTAACTGATTATTAAATCTATTTGTAATTATACAAATTTAACTTCGATTCAATCATTTAAAATGTACTGCTTGTCTGTCTCAGTCCATTTACTAAACACACTTTAAACAAAGCAATAGCAGAATAATAATAATTCCACTGAGTAAATCAGAGGTGGGGGCTTGACTAGCTGAAAATAATAAATGCTTAGTCCTTCACAAAAGTTGTCTGCAGATCATAGAATTAACGTGCTCAGCCAATGCAGCATTGTTTTTGCTTTTCTGAATATCTTGTGAGAACCGCCTTGGGATAGAAGCGTCATTACCCTTCTATCTACATCTCTGCCAAGAGTAATCTTGTTCGAATCTAGGCACCTTTGACGACCCATTTTAGATACTCTCGAGTTTTGGACACTTTTGGACCACTACTGCAAAGCAGGGGAGGCAACCGTTGACAGTGAGTATCATGAGGCCTATTCATGTTATACTCTGACAACACGGTACTGAATACTAGATCATAGACTAGTATGTATGAATGAGATCATTGATGTTTTTGTGGTAAAACAAATTTTTACGGATGTGGTAACAAATCCCCATGCCTGGCCCTCCGTAGAGGCTTTTTACTATTTGTTTGGCAGGGTACAGTGTTACTATTCTTTTCTCTCCTATCGGGGCCCGGTAACACAAGGGAAATAATATGGAAGTATAATATGAAAATTAATATCTGGTATGAGCGTCCATTTCTTGAGACATGAGAAACAAATTAATCAAATTCAAACGGAAATGCAGAGAGGAATCTAAAAGTGAACAAATAATAATCTAGTGTATTTATCAAGTAATAGAAAAAAAAATTGATACTAAAACACTGAAATTCATATGTCCTGCCATCTCTCTCTCTCTCTCTCTCTCTCTCTCTCTCTCTCTCTCTCTCTCTCTCTCTCTCTCTCTCTCTCTCTCTCTCTCTCTCTCTCTCTCTCTCTCTCTCTCTCTCACTGTCTCTCTCTCTTTCTCTCTCTCTCTCTTTCACTCTCTCTCTCTCTCTCTCTTTGTCTGTCTCCACCCCTATCTCTTCATCTGTCTCTCTCTCACATACACACACAATTATATATATATATACATCACACGCCCTGTTTTTCATGGCGCGACGATGGATAAACGGGATTATGGTAATTCTTTTTTTGTTTGTTTTTATAGATTGCTCTATTATGTTCTATCGACGAAGCTATCGTAAATCGCTGTATTACTTAAAAATATAACTAAAATTCCCTCTTACATCTTTCAGACTGTCTGACTAAGATTACCTGAGAAAGTTTGAGATATTTAATTTTGCAATTTACAACCCCAGTGCTACCGGAAAAAAAGTGCAGAAGGTTCATGAAATCCGTTAAATGTCTGTCGACTGGCTTAAAAGCGCGCACTTATTTTTTTTATTTTTTCTATTTAGTGTGCAAGTTTTTCCGTTATATGTTTTCATCTTTGTGCATCTGAGGGAGATAAATTATTCAGTTTCACATCTGTCAGACACATTTATAGCACGTAGTCCTTCATTCCTGGATATGTTGATGTGAATGTGCTAGTAGTGCAATGTCATCTGCATATTCCAGAGCTTCCAATGTAGAAAATGTAGTCCATCTTATTCCTCTTGGACTGCCTCTGTTGTCTGGCGCATCACCCAGTCCATGACTGTTAAAAATAGAGTGGTTGATAAGGGGCTTGTCGTACCCCTGCCTTCATCTCAAAGGTTAGGTTGCTCTGAATAGACTTAATAAGTTTAGCCTAGCCAGCAGGTGGGCTTGAACATCAATTTAAAGAAGTCAGAGGTCATGACGCTCAGTGTGAGCGGCCCTGGGCCCATGTCAGTGGGGAATCAACAACTGGTACAGACAGACACCTTCACATACCGAGGATGCATAGTAACACCAGACGGCGAGGCAGGCAAAGACATCAACATCAGAATGAATAAGGCAAGAACAACTTGTTTAGCCTAAACAACATCTGGAAGTCCTCTCAATACAGCACAAGCACAAAATTAAAGACATCAACAACAGAATGAATAAGGCAAGAACAACTTTTTTAGCCTAAACAACATCTGGAAGTCCTCTCAATACAGCACAAGCACAAAATTAAGATTATATCAGAGCTGTGTATTCTCTATGGTGCGGAATGCTGGAGAGTTACAGAGAAGAAAATGTCGAAATTGTCCTCTTTTCACACAACATGCATAAGAAAAATTCACCGAATCTGTTGGCCGAATACCATCACCAACCAAGATCTGCTTACTCGGAGCAAGCAAGAGAACATGCACACCATCATAGCTGGCAGACGCTGGAGCTGGGTTGGCCATGTCCTCAGAAGAGACCCCGATGCCATCACAAGAACAGCTTTGCTTTGGAACCCTGAAGGAAAACGAGAGGCCGACCAAAAACAACCTGGCGGAGGACTGTGGAGGCTGAGATGCAAAGAATGAACCAGAGTTGGGGCACTGTACGAAGGATGGCCACCGACCGAGCAAAGTGGAATCAATTTGTTGTTGCCCTACAAGACGCCACTAGGCTTGATGGCCACTGACTGCTATGACGGTGGGCGGCTAAGAATCAAAGAAGAAGAAGAAAGAAGTCATTCATTCAGAGCGTCCGATTGACGGAGGGGTTAGAGCACTGGTTCCTCGCGGCAAATGTGCCATGTTCGAATCACGGTAACGCTCCAGTCTACCCAGCTTTAAATGGGTACCTGACGCTGCTCTTGAGTCTGGGAAGGAAAAGGCAGGGAGGAAGGGAACTAGTCATCCCACCTCTCGATGCTGGACATAGTATGATGAAATATCCAACACTTCACTCCCCTACGACAGCACGTACCATGGAACTTCCTTTATCTTGTTTTTAACTCATTCAACTGAACAAAATCAGCGCAGGAATCTAGTGCAGATATAGGACTGCCTTCATTGCATTCCTGCATAAAGTAGCGTCGTAATCCAGTAACGAATGTCTTGACATCCTTCTTGTCACTCTCTCAGTATCAGTTGCGTCATCCTCATCACTTTCCTGGTCTTCTGAAGTCTTTTGGTGTTGCGTCCTCAAAATCTTCATTTTCATCACAACATTGAAGTCTATCGTCGATGCATTGTCATAGTTTCTGACGCGTTGCAATTCCAAACTGGCAGCAATAGAGACCGCAGTCAGCGACTCATAGCTTGACTGCCTGCGTCAGGACCAGCGAACCAGAGCTGGTCAAGACCGCACTCCACCTCCACGTGGTGGTCCTGGAAACAGTCTGCTGTGCAGTCTGGCTGAGTGAGTGTGGATCGAAATGGGAAGGCAAACCCGGTCCTAAAAAATGCCGTGCAGAAGTCGGATGTGTCGACCGAAAGGTGCAGATATCACAGCTTAGGCGTAAACAGACACAACGCAACCACCGTCCTTTTCAGGACGGAAGAAGAAGAAGAATTTGCAATATCGGTCGTATCTGGCATCAAAAAGTCTGAATGCTGAAAGCTACAATGAGCAAAGCAGTTCTGAATGGTCACGCTCCTTATTTCTCGTCAACTATTGGCGACGAACTGGATTGCTTGTCAAAAGTTAACCTTTGCACTGATTTCTTTGGCTGTTGAAGATAATCTCAGTAGATTTTCTTCAATTGCTTCAAGGATGTAATTGACCAACTTTCCACGATACAACGTCTTCAAATTTTTTAAGACTCTCATGTCCATTGGCTGCACCAAAAATGTGGTGTTGGTAGGTAGAAATTCCAGATGGGTGTTTTTCAAACAATCTAAATGAGGGTGTGCCGCACAGTATCTGGGAAAGGTTAACGCAAGAATGGAACGAGACACCTAAAAATAGGAACATGTAATATCAGAATGCTGAACCAGAAAGAGAAATCTAGACAATTAATTTTAGAAGCCAGTTATATAAAATTTGATCAAATTGAGAGTTGCTGAAGCAAGCCAAGACTGACTGATGCTGCATATACATAAGAAAAGAGAGAAGCATATATTCATAAATTTTGCCACTTCCTATGCAGCTGCGTCATGTATATATACAGTATTAGCATTAATTTTTCACGTTTTTAAATACTTAGTTCTCGTTTTCTTTCCTTTGTATTTGTGTGTCCTTGACGCAGGCCTTTTGACCGTAACGTTGGCTATTTTCTTGTCTCTTGTCCTAGTAAGACAAATATTTATAGTATGTGGTTCCTATATACACACATTGGGATTCTCGCCGGTACTACGGTGTTCGTGTACTGTAGTGAGATCCACCTTGTGTGATCTAAGGGAGGAGATCGGAGCACTGATGGAGTTGTCCGTGTGCAATGAAGAAAGTCCTTAAATCCAAACCAAACCAAACCAAACCAAACCAAACCAAACGGTTCTACACGGAGAAGAGAAGTGCAGAAAGACAGATTAAGAAAAACCTTGAAGGAATGGTACCAGACATGAGGAATTAGCATACGTTTGTTAAAGTCTTGTTATTATTCCAACGTGCCTCTTCTAATTTACTAGTGCTATATTTACAACTACTTGAAAGTTGGCCACCCATCGAGCAAAACGGAGACATGTTGTTGCTGCCCTATACGACGCCACTAGGCATGTTAGCCACTGATTGCTTTGTCACTGATTGCGTCTAAGTATCCATGAAGAAGAAGTGTGACAAGCAACGCATTACGTAACCACAGGATTATGTGTCTCTACAATATGATGTCGTTGTAACACGTTACCGATAACTGATTCGCTAATTATTGTGATTGCTTCTAATATGAAACTGAAAACAATCAACAAATTACTCAGCAATACAAACACAGCCACGATTAGAAAATGTTCAACAACGACTTAATTAAAACACCACTCGCTTTCTCCATCAGGTCGTAATTATCTCGACACGTGCTATGTATATTTATCGCAACTGAAGTGTTTTGGACGGTGAGAAATCCATTAGCATTGGCTGTAAATTGCTGATTCATTTGTTAACGACTAGTATTTTCTGGGCAAACATTTCTCCCTCGATCACCAGCGGTTCCCCTTAAAAATTCTGTTCAACAATTTAACTTACTTACTTAGTCGTTCCCCTTCTACCGTGAGGTGTAGAGGTTTGGAAGAGAGAGCGCCAGACCATTCTATCAGCTGTCTTCTTCCTGGCCTGGTTCCATTCTAGTCCTCGGTCCTTCAAAGATTGTCTAATGTTGTCCTCCCAGCGGACTCTGGGTCGTCCTGGAGGTCTGGATCCCTGGCTCTTTGTTTCCCATGCTTGTCGTGGTAGCCGATCTTCTCCCATTCTGCAGACATGGCCAAACCATCTTAGTTGGGACTGTTCTATTTGGGTCTGCAGCGGACAACAATTTAACAGCATGTTTAACGTATTTCTTTTATTTACTTCCGCGAAGACCTCCGAAGTTAGACGGCATCACCTCAGATTGCGCGAAAAGAAGCTCCCACAACAAAAAGAAGAGAAAAGATCACGCTTAAAGGAACACTAGGCAAAACAAAACAGCGGAGGGATATCCCCTCAAGGGCTACTAAACAAAAAAAAACAAACATTCATACTTAATACCTCACTTTACAAAATAATAATATTAGCAATAATCAAATATGACCAATAAAACGTCAGTTACTCTACTTCATTGAGGAAATCTGTTGATTGCATTACCAGGCTGTCCTTGTTCTGGAATCCCCAGGGGGTGAGAGGTACAGACAGATGAAAGGAAAACATGGAGAGCAGAACTGGTGATAGACATGAAGGGAATGAAGAAGACATGGACAGACCTTGAGCTGATGGGACGGCACAGGATGACTTGGCGTAGGTCTGTTGAAAGCCTATGCTTCTTTGGGAGTTGAAGAGGATGATGATGATGATGACTATGTTGTTTGAACAATCTATTCTGCGCTCTTTTCGTTGACGTTTTCTTTCATGTTTGTAATTAAACGTACCATCAGAAACCTGATTCAGTCATAAACCTTTATCCCTGTGACTCTGGGTTTAACACTTTGGCCCGAGGGTGGAGCTTAGGTAACCCCCTAAATTCTTTTGGATTTTCTGGCCCGCCCATCTCATTTCGTTTGGGTTTCCGGTAGTTGTAAATTGGGGTAACTGGCCTGTCATTTTAAATGGGACAGGTTCACTAACCTTGTTCTTTAATGTTGGCAGGATAAATAATTGACGCGTCCAGGACTCTCTGTCACGGTAGGCGGCATCTTTCGCAGAGTTCTTTGACGAGGAGCTAAAACCTGACACTCGGTTTCTGTGAGACGAGCGGCAAACGTTCACTGGCCTTTGACACCAGTGAAAGTCCTCGCCTTTCGTTTGCCCACTGGTAGAACCAATTACGCTGGAAATGGCGGTCTCTATCTTCTTTTAGCTCGGTTTTCGTCCGCGGAACACGTCTCAGAGCTTCGTAGTGGTTGCGTCACGTTATGTCCCAACCCCGGCGGAAGAGTCACTCGAAAACGCATTTGTTCCGGACACCTGGGGCCTGACAGTCACTATATAATCTGTACTCTTTAGTTGTCCGGCACTTAATGCTCTATAAAGTCTAGTAGAGTGGGCGTGTCAACTTTAGTTGGCAGATTCAACCGTTACTGTTGGTATTGGTGGATTTCTTGCTTCCGAGGACAAACCTGGACCCAGTATTTAGTCACAGGTCTGATATCATCGCCTGGATCGATGTCACGTAGGTCTTTATGTCATTAAATTACCTACATCTTCTTCCTATTCTCTCACCCTAATCCTTTCATTTATATTCTTTCCATACTTGTTTTTCCTGTATTTTTCGCATCACTCGGTTGCGAAAAATATTTTCTTCAGTATTTTTAAACTTTACCTGTTTTTTTCTCAAAACTGAGAATCGCGCTAGGACGATATTACGTAGATGTCAGGGCTGCAGGGCGTCAGAAGGCGTGATAAGTCGGTTCGCTGAACATAGGACGTAGACAATAGTCTACATTCTCACCGAGCGCGCGAGTTTCTTCTCGGCATAAGTCCCGGTGAGGTGTGATACTTTACATCTGCACCGGTCAGTATTCAGACATTTGTCTGAAAAATCCCCCAAACTGACACGGCGCTCACTGTGGGCCATGGTCAGCTGTAGTGTGAAAACTGCCCTGCATTGGAGACAGGTTGTCTGAGATTTGAAACTGACACGCGTACATCTTGGTCAATGGTGTGAAACGTATCGTTTAAGCCGGAAAGGGGAGAGCATTTCGTTCTACGAAATAATAGTTCATCCTTTGTCTGGTTTAAAATATTAACCCACGTTTGAAACTATTTCATTTCACTCAGTAACTTTGCAGTTAGACTAGAACAACCTTCGTTCGATTTCTAAATAATCTCTGTAAATAGAGATGGCCTTAGTTTGGTCGAAGTGGTTTAACGTTCTTAGTAATTCTGTGGTTGAGGTATATTAATATTATATATAATAGATATCTAGTTTTGTGAGGTGATTTAGTGTTAAAATCGCCGATTCCATTTTAAACTAGTTCTGTGTGCAGAGTGAATATTTTGATAGTTTGTTATTTCTTAAATCGTCGAGTTGCAGTGGAAATACAAAATAAATTATATTTTTAGCTTACTAAACAAGTAGCTGAAATAAGTTTAATTTAACTGTTAAATACTCAGTCGAAACTTTTTTAATAACAAACTTATAAATGCTAGATGCTACATCAGTGAATAGTGACGGAATACGAAGATATTCCTAAATTCCTGATGATTGATTTTTATATAACTTACTTTATGGGAAGTTTTAATTATAAGTCAAGCTGTCGGCTTGCTATTTAAAATGTAAGTTATATTGAGTACATATATGTAAATTATTTGATATGTGTTCTTTCTTTTATATAGTGAAACGGTGGTACCCAACTTGCCAGCGTTTAGTAACCTGAGAGACATATTTGTGAGAAGCATAGACATTTCCTATCTTTAACCACGTGGGTTTCTTTGTTTCAAGTAACACTGGATCTGACAGTGCATATGCCATCAGAGAGAGACAGTAATAACAATCCCACTAACGGTTTCTAAAGACTAGAAATATATATTGGGCTTTTTGAGCCAGTTCAAATTGCTCCACAAATTTAAATGTACATGCTGCCTGGCGGCGAGAATATTACAAGAAACATTAAACCATCCCGACAGAGATTGTGACTAGTATTGTGGTGACAAAATATAGTACCTTCCTGGAAGTAGACACCGATCTGACATTCCTTAATTCTAGAATCCAAAGCTAATGACATTGTGCTCTGCTAACTTTCGTGCCTGGACAAAATTTTATGTGACTTAATCAGACATTCGAAAAATTAGAACCCCCCAAGGAATCGTTCCCTGAGAGTTTAGTACGTCTTTTGGAACTGGGGATTTCTTGGTCAAGGACTGCATCTTCGGGTCTGTGTGAAGGTCCTAGAATTAGTATGTTCCTAGAGGCAGCGAGCAAAGTTGTGAGTATACATGTGTAAGAAAGGCCATGGCTGGATGAATGAGAGTACACAGGTCTGAGTGTTATTTTACCGATGTATTATCGTCCCACATTTACTGTCTTAATTCTTTTTGTTTAACCTGCAGAATTTGTTACTATTTGCTAGAGTTTCTTTACTTCTTAGGTTAAATCAGATTTATCAAACTCTGTGCATACATTTACGAGAAAAGAAGAAAAACTCTTAGCCTAAACCCTACGTATCTATAACTCTTTGGGCCATCATCTGTTCTCTTAACGGGGCTGTGGGCTAAACCTAGAGCTAAAATCATAACGGGGATATCATCCTTGTAGCATTTTCTTGAATTGTATGACTATTTGTATATGTTTTTTTCCTTGATGTATTTTTGGTGTTGTGAGAAGATTTTTTTTTTGATGATAATAATAAAAATCTCTCTCTTGAACTAAATCAGTGCGTTGGTCAGCTCGTTCAAATACATATAAAATCATTTTTATAGATTTCCCACGTCTGTGTGTTTAACTGTCGTCACGTGTATGTGCGTGCCCGTGAGTAGATAGAATTATATGTAATATATATGTGGTTTAGACTGTCGGACTCTGAAAAAAAGCCGTCGTAGAGGATAGGTGAGAGAGAGAAGAATTCTTTTTCGCTTTCAGCGACAGCCTCTATACCACAGTCTATCATCTCACCACTCGTGGAATCTATTTCATTTTTTCAAATTCACACTGGGACTCTCACTCATTTCAAGCTATTCAGAAGGGACCAACCCTAGTCTTAATACTCCTATCCGAAATCTACGACAAATGGTCGCTCGTTACCGGGAATTGAACCCAAAATCCTAAGGCGATACGACAAATGGGTTCTCGTCCGACGGATTTTTGAACTTAGAATAGGAAGACGAGTACGACAAACGTGGACTCGTCTATCTGGATTTTGTATTTAAGATTCTTTATTCTGTAATAGAGTAAGAGTGTGATGTCTTGTGAGTTTTGTATCTTTTTAAAATAATTTATCCCCTAGACTAACGATCTGTTTTCGGGCGTGCTGACCACACAAACTGATAGTTTTTTCCACAGCATTTAGAAATAATATACATTTCAGTTACAGGTTGATTGTCGGAATAAATGTTAATTACTGATTTTGTAATACTAAACGCTGGTAAAGTAGTGAGTGTATAACATTCACTGGGTTTTGAAGAAGTAGGTGTTTGAGCAAAAGCTAAGGAGTGCGTTTCGGACTATTTGTCCAGATTAATTGCCTCCCTTACCCTAACTGTCTTCAGGGGTGAACTTGATAGTGGACTTTATAATTAAGGGATTATTTTTCTCTTTAATTTTTGCAATAATTATTTTGCTTTTCCACTGTAGCAACTTAATTTTTCAGAAGTAATCTTAACTACCATTTAGTTGGCGTAGTCGTGTTTTGCATTAAGTGCTTTATTGCCGATAATAGCAGCGATAGTTAGATTTTAATTTGGAGGAGGTATCCCAGGGTTAAGGATATCATCTTTTGATTTTTGGTAATTTTTTTTCTCGTAAGTGGTAGGAACCAGTGTATCCTTTTTCCTATTTTCGTTCTCCACTAGTCTCAGTCACTGACATAATATGGCCGAGAGGGCAAAGCTTAGACAACTTCTCAGGACGAAGCGAGAGAGGAGGGACTGGAAGGAGAAGAAGCGAAAGCATTTGTCAGAGACGAACTTGAGAGATATGATGCGGAGAGGAAAGCAGCGGAAGCTAAGGAAAAAGCAGCCGCAGATTTACAGCAGAAGAAGATGGATGAGGAAATGGAAATCCGCAGGATGCAGCAGGAGGAACGTGAGAAGGAGAGACAGCATGAGGAAAAAGAGAAGGAGAGACAGCATGAGGAAAAAGAGAAGGAGAGACAGCATGAGAAGGAGAGAGAGGAGAGAGAGGAAAGAGAGAAGGAGAGACAACATGAGTTGGCTCTTAAAGCTCTAGAACTTCAAAGTCGTGGTGCTGCCTCTACCTCCAGCAATGGAGAGTCTTCTCCTCATTCTTCCTTAACTGATCCTTCTAACACTAAATCCACCTATCTCACTGCTATGTCTTTTCCGCTAGAATCTTTCCTTTGTCCAAATGAGAAGATTGACACTTGGCTAGAAAAATTTGAGAAAATTGCAACTCTGTACGGTTTAGAGAGGTCGCGTTGGAACATGAAGCTTTCCCAGGCTTTGAAAAGTTCTGCGTATGATGTTTACGCCAAACTGGAAAGCAGCCAACAAGACAACTATGATCTGTTGAAGAAAGCGTTACTGGAGCGCTTTGAAATGAACGCTCGCAAATTTTTGCAACTGTTTCGCAACAGCCGGAAAGAGAATTCTGAAACTTTTCAGCAGTTCTCGTCTCGTTTGAAGGGTTATCTGACAAAGTGCCTAGAGCTCTCACAGCTCCCCTCTACCTATGAAGGTCTTGAGGAATTTGTTTTAACAGAACAAATAAAGAACACATTGTCTGCAGATACCCGGAGATTTCTAGCTGAGCAGGGTGCAGAAAAGCTCGAAGACATCCTAGAGAAGTCTGAGCGTTACCAAAATGCGCTGGCTGAACTACCGGCCACAAAGCGGAAACCGACAGAGGAGCATTTTCGAAAACATAACCTAGAGCAATCTTCTCAGGCTTCTAACCAAAATAACCACAGAGAAACTGGACCTCAAAACCCCCCTCCTGAAAAATCCAAGTTCTACAAGAACAAGTACCCCAACCACCCCAAACAGTCTGATCAACCCGACCGCCCTACATGGCAGCGTAGCCAGAAAGGACAAGGTGGCAAAGGGAGAACCCCTGAGCACGGGACATATGATCAGACCGAGCACACCGAGCCGAAACGCATCGGATGCTTATTGACAGTCTCGCAAGGCGGAATTGTTGACAGTGATTCCCAACCTGTTGGGGATAGACCCTCAACGCGAGGTACTGTTACTTTGAACGGTTCTCAAACTTCTTGCTTATTTGACACGGGGCTTTCTTACGATTGCATTGTTGCCAGAAAGCTGGTTAAACCCGGTCAAGAGACAGGAGAGACCGTCAAACTTTGTGGAGTTCGTAAGAGTGATGCACCTACAGCGCTTCCCATCGCATTGGTGGAGATACACTCTGACTTTGTCAGAGGCGTGATCAAAGCGGCTGTGATGGATGATCCCATCTACCCAGTCATACTTGGCGGGAGATACGTGTGTATTGGGAAACCAGAAGAGCCGATTGTGGCAGCAGTAACTACAAGAGGGCAAACCAAGAAGGAACGGGAGCCTGCGCCTAATTTGTTACCCATGGAACTTAAAGAAGCGCAATACAAGGACCCTACTTTGGCACCCTGCTTTAGGAAACTGCCCTTGGCTAAGGAACCCAAACAGCACGGGGACATTTTTTCTGAGGATGGCGTACTTTATCGGAGAACGGGCAAGCCTGACCAAGGTTACAACCAGCTCCTAGTACCGAAACAGTACAGAAGCCAAATCCTAGAAATGGGGCACTCTCTTCCCTTCAGCGGACATATGGGACAGAACGCCACAAACCAAAGGATAACCACTCATTATTGGTGGCCAGGAGTAAATACTGATATTATCAGATATGTCAAATCCTGTGCCCAGTGCCAACGTGTGCCACCCAAGCAACGGGCACCCCCAGTCTCTTTGGGTGAAATGCCAATAGTGGGTACACCATTCGAACGGGTTGTGATCGACATTTTAGGGCCTTTCGAGAGGACTAAAAGAAGGAACAGGTTTATCCTGACCTTAGTCGATACATGCACTTTATGGGCAGAAGCTATACCGCTAACATGCGCAGATGCCAAGCATGTCGCAGAAGCCCTCGTGCAGATTTTTACTCGGTTGGGATTCCCTCAGCAAGTGTTGACGGATAACGGATCCCCATACCGAAACCTGTTGATGGATGAGATCGTGAAGATCTTGAGGACCCAACACATCCACACTAAGCCATATACTCCGGCCGGAAATGGGCTCGTGGAGCGTGCAAATGGAAACCTCACCATGATGCTAAGTAAGCTGGCACAAGTGAAACCTGAAGATTGGGATCTCTGTATTCCTGCAGCATTATTTGGCTACAGAGAATCTCCTCATACTTCCACAGGATTTCCGCCAGCTACACTCTTATTCGGCAGACCCATTAAGAGCCCGCTTGAAGCCTTACTTCAGTCTCTGACAGACGAGAAGGCGGATGAGACAGTTGTCTCAGCCAGTAAATATGTGTCGGTTTTAAAGGAAAGGTTGAAACTAGGGTGGGACCTAGCAACGACTAACTTTAAGCGAGCTCGCACAAAGCACGCTAACCGATACAGGAAAGTCGCGAAAGAGAGAGAACTGGAAACAGGAGAGAAAGTTTTGGTGTTACTCCCTACCGAGAACAACCAACTGAAGATCGGATGGCAAGGGCCGTTTACCGTCCTGAAAAAGATTTCTAAGGCTAACTACCAGATCTCTATTCAGGGAAAGGAGAAGGTTTTCCATTTAAATCTCTTAAAGAGATACTTGGAAAGACCAGTGCCAACCTCCGACCATCTCCTGACGATCGCCAGAGCTGACGAAGATGATGATAGTGGCAGGGATATTCCACCGCTATCACAGAAAATCTTTCAAAAATGTCAGAAGCGGCGACGCTCTTTCAAGCGCGCATGGGAGACATTCCAGAGGAAGGAAACTTTGGGGAGTAGACTTGAGTAGGAATTGGAGAGAGATGGAGGGGGAAGACGAGAGGGAAGAAGACAGACACCCCGAAGCTACGGTTATAGGAAATTTAATTCCATAACGTAGACATGGAGTGCTTCCATATCTTAAGGGGGGACGTCCTGTCACGTAGGTCTTTATGTCATTAAATTACCTACATCTTCTTCCTATTCTCTCACCCTAATCCTTTCATTTATATTCTTTCCATACTTGTTTTTCCTGTATTTTTCGCATCACTCGGTTGCGAAAAATATTTTCTTCAGTATTTTTAAACTTTACCTGTTTTTTTTCTCAAAACTGAGAATCGCGCTAGGACGATATTACGTAGATGTCAGGGCTGCAGGGCGTCAGAAGGCGTGATAAGTCGGTTCGCTGAACATAGGACGTAGACAATAGTCTACATTCTCACCGAGCGCGCGAGTTTCTTCTCGGCATAAGTCCCGGTGAGGTGTGATACTTTACATCTGCACCGGTCAGTATTCAGACATTTGTCTGAAAAATCCCCCAAACTGACACGGCGCTCACTGTGGGCCATGGTCAGCTGTAGTGTGAAAACTGCCCTGCATTGGAGACAGGTTGTCTGAGATTTGAAACTGACACGCGTACATCTTGGTCAGTGGTGGCAGTTACGACATGTTAGGTGTGAAACGTATCGTTTAAGCCGGAAAGGGGAGAGCATTTCGTTCTACGAAATAATAGTTCATCCTTTGTCTGGTTTAAAATATTAACCCACGTTTGAAACTATTTCATTTCACTCAGTAACTTTGCAGTTAGACTAGAACAACCTTCGTTCGATTTCTAAATAATCTCTGTAAATAGAGATGGCCTTAGTTTGGTCGAAGTGGTTTAACGTTCTTAGTAATTCTGTGGTTGAGGTATATTAATATTATATATAATAGATATCTAGTTTTGTGAAGTGATTTAGTGTTAAATCGCCGATTCCATTTTAAACTAGTTCTGTGTGCAGAGTGAATATTTTGATAGTTTGTTATTTCTTAAATCGTCGAGTTGCAGTGGAAATACAAAATAAATTATATTTTTAGCTTACTAAACAAGTAGCTGAAATAAGTTTAATTTAACTGTTAAATACTCAGTCGAAACTGTTTTAATAACAAACTTATAAATGCTAGATGCTACATCAGTGAATAGTGACGGAATACGAAGATATTCCTAAATTCCTGATGATTGATTTTTATATAACTTACTTTATGGGAAGTTTTAATTATAAGTCAAGCGGTCGGCTTGCTATTTAAAATGTAAGTTATATTGAGTACATATATGTAAATTATTTGATATGTGTTCTTTCTTTTATATAGTGAAACGGTGGTACCCAACTTGCCAGCGTTTAGTAACCTGAGAGACATATTTGTGAGAAGCATAGACATTTCCTATCTTTAACCACGTGGGTTTCTTTGTTTCAAGTAACACTGGATCTGACAGTGCATATGCCATCAGAGAGAGACAGTAATAACAATCCCACTAACGGTTTCTAAAGACTAGAAATATATATTGGGCTTTTTGAGCCAGTTCAAATTGCTCCACAAATTTAAATGTACATGCTGCCTGGCGGCGAGAATATTACAAGAAACATTAAACCATCCCGACAGAGATTGTGACTAGTATTGTGGTGACAAAATATAGTACCTTCCTGGAAGTAGACACCGATCTGACATTCCTTAATTCTAGAATCCAAAGCTAATGACATTGTGCTCTGCTAACTTTCGTGCCTGGACAAAATTTTATGTGACTTAATCAGACATTCGAAAAATTAGAACCCCCAAGGAATCGTTCCCTGAGAGTTTAGTACGTCTTTTGGAACTGGGGATTTCTTGGTCAAGGACTGCATCTTCGGGTCTGTGTGAAGGTCCTAGAATTAGTATGTTCCTAGAGGCAGCGAGCAAAGTTGTGAGTATACATGTGTAAGAAAGGCCATGGCTGGATGAATGAGAGTACACAGGTCTGAGTGTTATTTTACCGATGTATTATCGTCCCACATTTACTGTCTTAATTCTTTTTGTTTAACCTGCAGAATTTGTTACTATTTGCTAGAGTTTCTTTACTTCTTAGGTTAAATCAGATTTATCAAACTCTGTGCATACATTTACGAGAAAAGAAGAAAAACTCTTAGCCTAAACCCTACGTATCTATAACTCTTTGGGCCATCATCTGTTCTCTTAACGGGGCTGTAGGCTAAACCTAGAGCTAAGATCATAACGGGGATATCATCCTTGTAGCATTTTCTTGAATTGTATGACTATTTGTATATGTTTTTTTCCTTGATGTATTTTTGGTGTTGTGAGAAGATTTTTTTTGATGATAATAATAAAAATCTCTCTCTTGAACTAAATCAGTGCGTTGGTCAGCTCGTTCAAATACATATAAAATCATTTTTATAGATTTCCCACGTCTGTGTGTTTAACTGTCGTCACGTGTATGTGCGTGCCCGTGAGTAGATAGAAGTATATGTAATATATATGTGGTTTAGACTGTCGGACTCTGAAAAAAAGTCGTCGTAGAGGATAGGTGAGAGGGAGAAGAATTCTTTTTCGCTTTCAGCGACAGCCTCTATACCACAGTCTATCATCTCACCACTCGTGGAATCTATTTCATTTTTTCAAATTCACACTGGGACTCTCACTCATTTCAAGCTATTCAGAAGGGACCAACCCTAGTCTTAATACTCCTATCCGAAATCTACGACAATCGAGTTCTCGAGTGGGGACTAGTGGTTAAATCCTAAAACCCAATTCCCGGAAGGCAAAGTTCGGTACCCAGCTGCTGGTACCCCATGCTCCTGGAGCTGGTTAACCTCTGACACCATTAATATTCAAGCTCACCAATCTTCAGAATAGCGCGCCCATCCCGTATTAAGTTTTAGACCGGTGGGCCCTTTCTTTATACGCCAAGTCACAATTGGCCGCGTATTTCGGGTATATTAAGGCGCACTGCTTGCGCAAACCCGAGTTTGGTCTCCTTTTAACCCACAGGATATCAGGGTTCATTATCGTTGAGTCACACTGAAAGGATATTTCCCTCTGACCTTGTCAATCGTGGATTTAATTAAATTCTCACCTCGTCGGAAAGGCACAGAATGTGCAAGTAAATGGGTCAAGCGTGCAGGATACTACCACAACGACAGACAGGGGATGTTATTTTAAAGACGTATAGCGGACATTAATTAATTGTTTAAGTACTGGTGGGGCTAGAAGAGGGTGTTTTCTTCTCTACATTATTGTCTCGAATTTTTGGGTGGTTTTTGGGTGGTGCGTTCTTTTGCTGTGGGGTGTTTACTTTTAGTGTATGTTTGTGTAGTCTTATATCTTAATAAACAAAGAAAACTAATTTGCTGCTGATCAGAATTGTCTTCTACCTGCACATCTGTGATTGTTGAATGTGAAAACCACTTGTTGTATCAGTCCCTTACTTCATATATCTATTCATTTGTCGATATGTGAGAAAGAGAGGGTGAGTGGAGTTGACATCTAAATAAGTCCGAGTGGCAGGGTAAAAGAGTGTTTATCATCTTTGTACGCCTGACTGTCACACTCCCACTCAACATTCACATTCGCTATTTCAGACTTCCTCTATTTTCTACTCTTCATTCAGACTTTTGTCTTGTCTCTGACAGACTCTCTACCATCACTCGTGACAAGCCACCCAAGCAACTGCAGCCTTCATCAAACTTATGACAAGTTTACCAGTTCAAGGTCTTTCCTTCCACAAAACTTCATGTAGTGAAAGACAAAAAAGAAAGGTCCATTGACGCTGAGATCTCACCATGTACAGCAGATTGCTACCCAAATAAAAGTTGCGATATTATGAGCATGCTTCATCAGAAGTAACAGATCGACAATGAAAAAGTGAGTCCCTCAAATGTATTTTTCATTTCTAATTTAATTTTTTTAAAGCCTGTCACTTTCCCTTCCCATTGTTTTAATTGTTGTCAATAATTATTTCATCGATGTTGACCCCCATATCCCTTCCCCATCGCTATAAGTCGGAGGTTTGCTGCATCTATAGTTATTGAATGGTTCGACTACGCGTCTTCCTACCCCCACCCCCCACCCCCTGTCGTATGACGTAAACGCATGCATTGATTTTTCTTGGAAGACGAAGAAAGCAGCCAATCAGAAGCCGCTAACGCTCGCTTACGACAAGCCGGTTTCACAATGACGTATAAACAAAAGGTAGAGATTATGTATAGGAGTACGTCGACTTAGATGGATTAAAAGAGAATGGTTGGATGGAAAGACATGATATTCGTCTCGTTTGTTGAAGAAGAACACCAACTATATGCATGTCAAAGGAAAAGTTGCTACATTATATTGTTTTGGAGATAAGTGAAGGTAAAGGTGCCAGCATTATGAAAACTCTTGTATTCTTCGGAAATTAATATAAAATCAAAGACAAAACCAATTACGGACAACCATATATATAAATGGCTGGCAGACGCTGGAGTTGGGTTGGCCACGTCCTCAGAATGGACCCTGATACCATCACAAGAACAGCTATGCTATGGACGCCCGAGGGAAAGCGAAAGAGAGGCCGACCAAAAACAACTTGGCGGAGAACTGTGGAAGCTGAGATGCAAAGAATGAACCACAGTTAGGGCACTGTACGAAGGATGGCCGCCGACCGAGCAAAGTGGAATCAATTTTCTGCTGCCCTACAAGACGCCACCAGGCGTGATGGCCGCTGACTGCTTTGACGGTTGGTGGTTATGGATCAAAGAAGAAGAAGATATACATAAATGAAGCTAACGATGGTACATTTAAAAGGAGATATCGATGACATTGATCCAAAATCTAGTTGAACAGAACGAGCACGTTTTATAGACCATGCTACGCACAGATTCCCCATATCAGAGAGAAAGCTAACATTCAGACTGCAGTGGATACCGTACTCTCTCATACGTTCACGCTCAACCTATAAAAGCAAGCGGTGGCTCTTTCAAATCGCAAAGAGCGCAACATACAAATCAGAAGATAGACGCACTGCTGGAGGTAGAGTGACAGCAGAGTGTCTGGAAAGCTTATTTCTTGGTCTGCATGCCGGGCAGTTCAAATCACCAATTCCTCAGTCCTGTTTGAACTTCTGAACCATCCTAAAAGGCTATGTAGGTTTTTAAATATATTTATGTGGTAAAAAAAACTTCATTTCAGGTTAGATAGGTTTAATCCACCTGTAAGGACTAAATTGGAATTTAATTTGTGGATGACGAAACGAACACGATACTTACCAAGGTTAAGCTGGAATGGAAAGTCAGGTGTGTTCAAAAGCTTATAATCAATAAGAATACTTTTATAGATGACTTCAAGCTACTATAACTGTAGACGGCGACTGCAGCATCAGGATTTGCACTAACAGTGTATTTTATTTTTTATGAAAATGTATTGCAGTTAGACACCTGTCATGACTATGTTATACTGCCAATATAACAGATCACTGTGTCATACATACACGTGCATAACGCTGAACACTTTCACTAACTGACATGTAGACTTGTGTGCCATTACGACCAAAGGTTAGCCACATGACACACTTTGTTCCAGGTTACCGTTCTGCTTTGAAACAGCAGGATCTCGAACTGAAATCCACTCGTGCCTTACTTCAACAATAAGGAGCACCTCGGTGTGATTCTGTTCATGCACTGACTCCATCAGATGTTGGTTAGTCTAGTGCAATAACCAACTGCTGCAAATATAACTAGTTGTCACAGATTGCCTCCCCTGCTTTGCAGTAGTGGTCCAACAGTGGCCAAAACTCAAGAGTATCTAAATGGGTCGTCAAAGGTGTCTACTTTCGCACAAGATTACTCTTGGCAGAAATGTAGATAGAAGGGTAATGACGCTTCTACTTTACGGGACGTTCACAAGATATTTTCAGACGCCAAGAACAATTGTGCCCGCGTGATAAGGGTGGATTTGTGCTGAAGTGGTAACTTGCCACCCTTATCGACACCTGGTGTTAAAGTGTAAGATGTAGGTGTCTTCTCTGATTTAGGATGTTGCTGTGTATGTGGTAGTGGAACAGTTCACAGGGTTATCACACAGGCAACATGACGTGTAGAGTCATAGAAAGGGTAACTTCGTTGTATAAGTTTCTTTCATTTATTGCACGCCACAAAACAGTCATGATACTTATGACATCAACATGGTTAACGAGTTCAGCAAGATGATATGGCACATTGAAAACAATTTCTGTAGTCAGCAATGATAGCTGTTGTATATATGCGTCATAAGACATCACAGTTCAATAGATTCAGAAATTCATCAATCATCGAGTGCTAGTTCGTGAAGCTGTATAAATAATAATAAATTTCTATAACTTCTGCAACAGTGTCAGCTACAGATCTTCAATGTTCATAAACAATAATAAATGCTCCCATTCTGATGCTAGCAGATCAGTTGTATACAATAAGTCCGTTCACTGTCTGCACGTGAATAGCATACATGGGCTACAGGTCAGCTCGACCTTTATAATGTTCCTAAGTCTAACCATCTGACTTGGACGTGATCTCTGATATAACGAATCCTGGAACACAGACAACAGTCTTGTTGGTCTAGAGCGACCCATATATATTTAACTAGTTCAGGTATACAGATACCGGTGACTTAATCCTAGTCAAAGTACCTCTCCATTTTGCATCACACAGGCGAGCAAATAGGCGACAAAATGACGAACCTCTAGACGATAGCATAAAGTTCGATACAAGAGGAATTACCTTATTTCGGAAAATCAACCATGAACATATGCCTCCAGGCAGGCTGCATAATACTGGGAAATAGTCTAGTTAGCTAACTAACTCACTAAGACACTGTATTTCCCTCAGAGAATCACAAGACGCAGTTGCGTCTGCTCGCTTCTTAAACCATTTCTAAACTGCCCCAACTGGGCGGAACACACAGAACGAACTCCCGGTTTTTGACATGCGCAGAACGACAATCTCTGAGTTGCCGTTCACAATAAGACGATTCGAAGAACATTCGAGATAAAAGTCTTACACAGTCGCGCCTTTTATGGTCATGAAAAGAAGCGTTAAGAAAGGTTTCAGACATCTACCATAGTTGACTGATACTACCAAATAAGGAGATGTGGTCACGCTTCGTTCAAGAAATTATAGACCGAACGTGTCTCTATACAAGAGAAGGCAACTCCTAACAAATTGTAGTTTCGATAACTCGGATTATGTCCCTTTGACCATAGAAAACATAATACACACTTCAGTCAAAAAAATGATCATACATATGAAAAAAATGTTTATACAAACGAAAAATAATAATGATCCGTGCGTAACATTACCGCACCCTCCCTGGAAAAAAAAAAATGAAACATTTTTTTTTTTTAAATCCTGGAGCCGGAAAAAATCTAGGCTCCTAACGCACGTATGATGCGTGGATATATACCTAACAAATTAGCTCAACGCATGGAGCGACACTGAGATCATATCTCAGATCCTTAGAGAAAAAATTTATCTAAGTATACGCTGATATATTCCAGGAAGGTGCCACCAACACACGCCACAATGATGGCAACAACATAATGACAATCAAATTATACTCATACCAATATATGAAATTAAATATATTATGTGTTATCATACAATGTGTTGCAAATAGCGGTGTAATTTACTAATATACCGCACTATATTATTACATTATATAAAGTAACAGTAATTAATAAGTAATACATGTGTTGCTCTCGGTGACATAAAACATTCAATAGAAGAAGATGTGGACATCATCCGCTCCCAATGTAGGACAGGACTTGATATCCTCAAAGTTCCACAATGGACATAAACTCGCAGACTTCAATGATGTGCTGCGAAAATATCAATAACACAAATCTTAAAGACAACTGGTAAATTTCTTAATACAATCCTGAAAATAATTTATTTAAATGTGGCCGAGTGATCTTTTGGCCCGTATATCACTAACTAAGCCTTCTTAGATAATTACATGGTACAATGTTATAAATTTCCCTCAAAAAAAAAAGTGAGACAAAATCTACTAACATGTCATTATAACATTGGACTGTATATCAGGAAATATATATATATGACAGAAGAATCATGTGGAATCGTGTGGACATCTGGACAGAATGTCTGCCATTACATTATCCGAACCACGGATAGCTCGAACCGAGAAATGAAATGGTTGAAGAGCTATGGCATAACGAGTGGACCTCGAGCTCTTCAAGTTTTTGCTCTGAATAGCAGTAAGCGCTTTCTGGTCGGTTTCCACAATGAAATGTGCGCCTAGAAGAAATCTTTGTAACTTCAGAATAGACCATACCATAGCCAATAACTCACGGTCTAAAACCCAGTAAATTCTTTTCTGCAGCGTTTAATTTCCTAGAGATATACATCACCGGATGCAAAGTATCAGAATACTCCTGCATTAGTGCTGCCCCAATCCCTGTTGACGAGGCGTCACTTCGAAGAACAAAAGTCTTCTCAATAGTAGGTAACTTAAGAATAGGTGGAGATGAAAATAGGGCTTTAACCTGGTCCAATGAGGATTGACATTCTTTAGACCAGCGGATCAGATTAGGCGACCCTTTCTTCAAAAGTAGAAAGCGGTGCCATAATGGAGGACAGATTCGGAATGAATCGTCCGTAGAATTGAATCAAACCTAATAGACTCCTTACTTGTTTCTTCGTCTTAGGGACCGAAATGTTAAGTATTTTTGAAACATTGTGGTCCTCTGTCTTTAAAAGACCATTACCAACCCGATGACCTAGGAAAGAAATCTCGCTAAATCCTATAAAGGCTTTAGAGGGTTTTGCAGTCAAGTTATACTCGCGAAGAGTAGACAGTAATTCGTATAAACCCAAATAATGATCTTCCCAAGAATCACTGAATAGACAGATATCATCTAGGTATGCTATGACATCTGTACGATATGCGAGAATTCGCCGCATCATGCGTACGAATGTAGCAGGGGCGTTCATAGACCAAAAGGCATGAAATTCCATTGGAATAAACCCCTAGGTGTAGAAAAAGCTGTAAAAGGTTTGGCACGTTCAGTTAGCGGGACTTGCCAATAACCTTTAGACAAATCTAGTTTGGTAAAGAATCTAGAATTAGAAAGTTTATTGAGTAGCTCTTCTAATGAAGGCATAGGTTCAGCATCGAACTTCGTAACTTGGTTAAATTTGCGATAATCTACGCAAATGCGAATGTTATTATCCTTCTTTCGAACAATAACCATAGACGAAGAGTATGCTGAAGTGGATGGTTCAATGATTTCCAAACGTATCATTTCATCACAACTCTTTTATCCGACTTGTAGACGTGGGGGGGGGGGGGATGAAATGGACGAGAATTGAATGATGGGGATAGAGGGGGGGGGTCAGGGGGGTGGGGGGATTGGGTCGGTAGGTATGCGGGTAGGTAACGAGGTGGGGGGGGGTAGGTTGGTCTGTCACGGTCTGACGTGGTGTTGCTGGGGGTGATGGAACAGGGTGAAGGATCGATGTTCATATGAACCGTATATGGGGACGGCGACAGCGTGGGGGGGCACAAGAGTCACATGTGCAGTGCATGTGCTATCATGAGTAGGCTAGTACATCCCCGGACGGCACTTGCAAGAGTCTCATTATAGAGACGTGAGCGAGGAGGGCGGGCGTACATCTCTGAGAAATTTCAACACTAAGCGAGCAACATCTGCGCAAGTATCAACCTTAGTACGCTATGTTCCGCTAGCTGGTACCAGAGTCTCTGCGAGAGATCACGATCAACAGGTGATTGGTTATGGTTCTCCGAACGAACATGGCGCGAGGTTTACAGCATAGAGCGGGGACTAGTCGGGAACTCAAAATGACTTAGACACACAGAAGATGACACGAGTAAGAGATGGCACTAGTCTGGGTAAGAACGCAAGTTAGTCTTCTTTCCGCATGGCTGGAGAGCCGGAGAAGGACCTGACACAGAAAGATAGGAGAAATGTACTTGCAGATTCCCGGAGTGACGCCTGCGAATAGAGTGAATTGTCTGCTGTCTTAGCCTGGAAATATGACACCGATGCAAATGAGATCGCTGTGCGTTTCTGCATAATACAATTCATGAGAACGATCACTAACATCTCTTATTTCTTGTCTAACGTTATGTCACACACACATTCTCGCGATAACAGTATATCAGACCCACAAACGATAAATTTGCAGCGAGCACGCATCAAAATTTATGAGGCAGACTATGTAGCATAACATACAAGCGTGGACTTACCTGTACTCTGCCAGCCACGTGCATGACACGATGATCGTGTATCGGCGCAAGCCTTCTAGCACAGCGTGGAGAGGTGGTAAGTTGGGTTTGGGCTTGAGCAAAGGCGTGCTTGAGGGGCGTTGTGATATAGAACTGCGGAGTGTGATATATCACTCATGGACATAAGTGTCGAGTCTCGCGATAGCAGCGAGTAGATTATTCTCTTCATACTTGCGAACAGATACCGTACACGAGGGAATCTTGTAGCCTCTCTCTGTCTTCTTTCATATGCGCATATATTTCGGACAGTGAAGTTCAGTCAATGGGATAGTTCATTGTGTTTGTAGTGCGTTATGTACTTAGACATGTCTCTGTCGAGGGACTATACAGGTGTAGCAGGTAGACGCAAGTTAGGCACGAGATCACACCATTACACGAAGAGTGACTGCTCATACAGACGCGATTGCTGGCATGTCATAAGTCATGTACACGGGCGAGGGACACTGTGTGACACACAGAGAGGAGAGGACTGAAGGACATAGGTAGATGGTGCTTTCGAGCGGCGTGACGATCTCTATCGCGCAACTAAAGACACAGAGTTACTAAGCGAGTTGGGAGCACATACAACGCGGATTTGATATTCTGGGTTACAGGTCTATATGAGACCCTCTCGATATGTCGCATAAGAGAGCCGCGGGTGTGAAATCGCCGATTCCTCTCATATGCCTTAGACTATGATGACTACCTCAGTTATTTTTACAAGGGATAGGAGGTGTTGAGTCTCACTGTGTGGTCGCGATGAGGGGTGGAGAGACCAGATGATCACGAGACGAATTCAACAAGCCTCAAGGATAGAAGCGAAACTTCACGTTGTTGCTGGGGACAACACATACTGAGGAGTCTAAGGCTGGAGGGTAAGTAGTCGGCGTGTACATATCCATAGATCGGTGAATCCGCATTCTATGAGACTCATGACAACCTAAGTTGACATGGCAGGGGGGGTGTGCGTCAATGGGATAGGCGTTTATGTGACAGATATGGCGACTGGAGGAGAGAGTATAGGTAACGAGAATGTATTGCGTCAGAACGGAGTCGAATAGCTATCTCAATGCACGATATCGGAGAGTTCAGTAACCATAGAGTCGATCTGCAGAGTCAAGCAGTTGATAGTGGCTCTTGAGGAGAGTCTTAGTGCCTCGGGGGGGCGCAAGGCGTGTGCACATGATGCGTCACATGTAAGGATAGAGAATGAGTGGGATGTCGCTCTAGGCAGAGAGCTTTGGTTATTTCTAAAGGGCCGAGTAGAGTGGATCTATTGGCGCCTTTTGGATTCTCTTTGCGCGAAGGGCAGCATCTTAGGAATTCAGCAGCGCACGGTATCTAGCTGACTCCGCATGCTTGCGGTGTCATGTGAGTCCGTTTTATAGAGATTTAGAGACTCACATGCACAATGTACTCACATAACTTTGCGGGCAGAACAACAGTATCGGTATACGGAGTTAAGTGAGTTCTCACTCGCTGATGGCCTATTGCGAATAGTTTGTGTGATGCGCCTAAGCTCAGACGGCACAGAGGCCATGCGAAGAGACAATCTCTATGGCAGCTCACGTGAGAGATTGGAAGAAATAGAGAACACACTAGAGTCGCAGGCCGCATCATAGAACGAGCGCTGCAATAGCGAGCTATATATGAGATGACTCTTGAATTGCATTTTAAGCTGATATGGCATACATGCGACGGGGGGTGACAAGTGAAAGCGGTAGGTACACGATGAGAAGAGCGTGAGCTGGTGTCGAGAGTACGATGGGGCGAGTGTAGTGAGAACTTAGAGATGAGAGCTACAGGGGAATGGCACCTAGTCTTGCGAGGTACAGAGATGTTACACGTTATGCAAGTGACACATGATAGTAGACTACACACGAATGTCATCACTCATGATATACAGTTAGGATGCTGTCTCTTTATGTATATGGGAGCGAGATAAGATGAGATATAAATGTGTCTCTTCAATATTTCATTTGTAAAGAAGGATCTCGTCTTTGCCAATTTGATTAAATGAGCACGTGGTTAAAGTCAAGTGACTATCTGGTCATTTACTCATCAGATTAGTTAATGAAGTTTTGAGGTGGATTCCCAGACATGTGCTCTTGGGTGACCATCTCTGGGTATCAACGTATGGGGCGGTTGCAATGGGTGGGGGTGGTGGTGGGGGGTGTGGTGGAAGGGATGGAAGGGGGGGGGAGGGGGGGGGGGGGGGGTCGGGCATATTTATCTCGATATTGTAATATTGGTGGGTAAGGAGTGTGTATTTAGTAATGTGTAAATGTGGATGTAAGATTGGTGGTTGGGAGTTGTTTCGCAGCACTATCTTGGTTGAGGAGTGGGGTATGTCCTGTGTGGAACTGTGAGGTATATCAAGTCTGTCCTACATTGGGAGCGATGAGATGTCCACACTTCTCTATTGAATGTTTTGTGATTCAGGCAATATTATAGGTACTCTTAATGGATAGTAGCAACTCTTGTTGTGAAGGTTGAAGTTCTGTTAAGTTTATGTGAAGTTATAATATTGGGAGGGGTGATGTCGTTTTGTGTAAAAGCTAGTGTGCAAAATAAGGGGATAGAGATTCTATGATGTTTTTTAATGTGATGCTGAGGGGTTGGGGTGTAATATTTAGAGTTGTGGCTCGTAGCCTGGCGAAATAGACAAGCTCGGATGCGCGAGGCTGGGGGAGTGCAGCTATCCACTGCAACTGTCTCGATGAGCATAGGACAACTGACACCTAAGATAATCATAGGGGTCACTATTGGTCTCGGCACGGAGATGATCTCGTACAGACAAACATGCTACAAGAGAGTGCTACTAGATAGTCAGATTCTAGCGCTAACTTCACTACGCCAAGATTATGTACGGGCAGTATTGTGAATGTTTGATTGGCAAGGGATGTCTAAGGTATTTAAAGAAAAAATAAAGAGTACCATTTGGGGTGTTGCCATAGGGGGGTAGGGGGGTGATGCAGGGTCATAGATTACGCACGTATGGTATGTATGGATAGTCATGGGGGAGGGGGGGAATGCACGATCGGGCGTTTGACTCAGCTTCCGAGCGGCGTTCCAATCAGAGGTGAGTGAGTAACTCGAAGATGGTATTTTAGTCTGGGGGTGGCAGTATGAGTGCATTTTGATAGACTTTCAGCGAGCGGTTGTGCTTAGCGGGACTTTAGTACATGTAGCTTAGCGATTTACGGAAGGTGTCTAGCTCTTCCGGTAAGTAGAGGGCGAGGGGTGTGATAGGGGGGTATCACATACACGCGAGGAGGACAGATTTGGGCTCTCGCACCCGACAGGAGAGTATCATTGGAGCGAGAGGGTATCTGCATGACAAACACTGTATGGACGTGTGAGATTACGCACACATCATGACGGTGTGCTGCTCTGAAATTATCTTAGGTGTTAGAGGATGGGATTGGTATATGCTCTTTTTTATACTTTATGAGAGAAGGATACACGGACACATGATATCTACTTATATATGAGCAATACACGAGGACAGACTCTGGGCAGTATGAGAACAGGGAACTAGATCAGATGTATGATCTGGTGTATGACATGAGGGCACAGTGGATCTGACTGCGGATCTATTGCACGAGAGATGGAGTGAGACATAGTGGGGTTGAGAGCTGGGAAACTGTGCTAGAGAGTGAGGACTTGTTATGTCTATGGGCAATTGAGTGGTGAGAGACGGAATGATGTTGGGCTCTGCAATAGAGTGAATTAGGATTAAGGGAGAGTGGGAGGAGGACACGATTGGTAGGATGGATCATTGCACTGGGAGGTGGGGGGTGGGGTGGGGTGGAGTTACACGTATTACTGATTTTAACGAGGAGCGTGTGTGAGAATGATACACGGGTGCATGAAGTGTACAGAAGCGGTGTTGGTGGCAAGAACGGAGATATGGTAAATGTACAGACGAGGGGCGCTGGAGATAAGGATTACGATTTGTAGGACTTCGCGACTGGAGAGTGGGTATGAGAGTTCGTTGTAACACAATATAGTTGCTTGATCGAAGGGAGAGGGATACATTTGGGTAGTATGGGGCGCGTGATATAGAATTGTATATGACAGGATTCTGAGGCGTACTATTAAATTACAAGGAAGTGGTAGACAATGGAGATACTTAGGGATTTAGAGGATAATTGAGTGATAGGGGGTGGAGTGACTGAGTAGTCTGGAGAGAGTTACTTCACTTGAGTGTGCACGGATTTATATAAGCTGTGGGTCGGTCGATGGAGTTAGCTAGTAGTTAGAGAATTTGATGATATGAGACTTGGAGATGCATATCTAGGGCCTATGTTAAGAGTGGTTATGGTTAGTTGGCGGTGAGAGTATAAGCGGGTTATAATGGGTACACATGAGACAACGGGACTATTCACAAGGGATAAGGGGGGAGGGGTAGTGTTATGGAGAGGGAAGTTACTCATGTTTCACTGAGAAGAGAGGTATGCATACTGGGGGGAGTGAGATTGACTCTACGGTGATGAGTGTTTGTGTCTCGGTTTTAATACATCGACTTGCGAGTTATGATATACTGGGGAATAGATGATCTGGCGCGCTTTGGATGATGGTGAGTGGGATGATCTATTGATAGGGTGAGTATAGTTAGCATGATATCAGAGCACAATTGAGTTGGATGGTATACGAGTAGACACATGTGGTTGTAATGTTGTGTGTTAGGGGGGGTTCTGGGGTGACACGGTGGATAGGTCTAGTATGATCTGGATTACACAAACAGATATTGTGAGTAAAGTGTCAAGGGTTTGATCGTGCGGGGGAGGAGCGATGGCTTGTGTGTATAGATGGTGCAAAGTGACAGAATGTGGCGTTATTAACAGGTGGCATACATTAGGTGGTGGAGTATATACGGCTAGTAGTTGTTAGAGGTGGTGGCTGGGGGATGGGGGGACGGCAGATGGAATAAAAAGACTGTGTACATTTATGATGTATACATATGGGTTTGCGGTACAATACGCACGATAGGGTCAAGCAGATTTTATGATAGGATGCGTGGGGGGGAAGGGGGGGTGTAGTAAAAAGAATAGGGGGAATAGTAATTTAAATGTTTTATGGATTTTGTAGTTTGTGCGTGGCTTTACATGCTTCACAGGTACAGGAAGAGATCATATGGATTTTCTTCATCTGGGCGAGGGCGTACAGGTGTTGACAGGGAAATTGCGTGTAACAATCTAGGTCATGTATATTATGTGAAGCATTAGCAATCTGTGTGACTATGTCAAGTCAGATATAGACGAGAGAGCAGGTATGGGGTGATGAGGTATTCTATGTGGTGACTACAGTGAGCGGCGTGTTAACAAAGATGTGTTATAGTCTGAGAGTGAGACTCATAAGATCGTACTAGGAGGACTATTGAGTATATGCACAGACGATGGTGATCGAGAGTCGGTCAATGGTCGTGGGCAGGACGTAAGATTTGGTGAGTGGTCTAGTACATACTCGACGTGTGGGTGTACTACAAGGGCGATCTGGATAGTGAGCAGGGGGTGAGAGCGGGGGGTATCGATCACGGTGTTAGATCAACTTAGTAGCGGGCACTTGATGGGCGAGGGATGTGAGAGGATCTAGTGCGTGGTTGAGGGTATACGAGGGGGGGTATGTGGTTGGTGGGGTGGATTACTATGTATAGGAGATCATTATTAGTACTTGAGACGTCAACAGTCGAATTGTTACATCAAAGACAGCTACATAAGGAGAAGGGGTATTAGGTGTAAAAGTAATAGGGGTGTGAGATATGGTTGTAAAGTATAATGAAAGTTGATTTGTAGTATAGTGTTATGGGTTTATCTTAGAGTGATGGGTTTTTTTGATTGGTTGTGTTAGATGTGTTTTAATTTGATTTATATTAGGGAGTTATTACCAGCTAGGTTGAATCATGGTAGATCGGTAAGATCTACTACAGGGTGATTACCAGACTTAGGTAACACAAAAGCAACCACTTCGAAGACGTTGTTGTATAATTCAAATGGGTTGATAAGTATCATCCTAGACATAGATAACCTCACTAATTCGCCCATACCACACAACCACTAGTTATCAAGTGATACTTATGCATGGTTGCATTTATGATGAAGCATGGGACAATAAAACATATTCAATTCTTATGACAAGATCTCATTTACATAGCGTATTCATAGACAGATTATTGGTAAAAATATAATCAAGCGCTTGATTATGTTGTCCTACACTAGGTAATACGCCAGTGGTTAACCCAAGACTCATACTTATACAATCTATTTTGTGGATAGACTTTTATATGTGACAGTTTTGAAACAAATGATGGCAGTATGAGGTGTAAAATTTATTAAACGATTATTGCAGATATCAAGCATATTAGGTTAAGATGATATTCAAATACAACTGTATTAACCAATTCACTGAACTCCTAAGCTATAGCCTGTATGCTATAAAAATCGGGTTATACGGATCAATCTTAATAGCTTCTGAGACCCTAAATGAGATATGAACCTATAAGTATTATGTGTGTTTAGCATACTCACTTAACTACATTAGTTGACATGTAAGACTCAATTATCTTGAATAATCTTTATAGAGCATCGATAAATAGCAGTTCGATCTAATTAGTTGCGCGAGACCATGGTCTTACCAAAAGGGCTTTACCACTGAAACATGATGAGAAGTTAGCAAGGTGAATGAAATGAATGTCCTAAGATGCCCAGTAAAGAAATGATAAGTATGTTAAGGGGATCTTATTTCAAAGTTGAATTACAACAAACAATTCACATTAAGTGATTAAGATTAAACACAAAATGTTGATCACACTATCTAGCTTCCAATGACTATCTATTACATTCTACATCAATTGGTGATTATAATAATATGTATAATTAGATAAGAATAAGTAATATATTATTGTAACATGGATCTTAACAATGCAGTTGGCATTATCAGATGTTTTATTTTTATAATAAATGATATAAAATATGCAGAGCACTTAAATAAATTTGTTATGATAAGTGAATTATCAGACACCATATTAAATGAATTATGGTATATTACCTTATAGTAGTGGGATTAGCTAAATTAAGCAAGTAAGTTTTTAGTAAAAATAGACAGAGTATCTTAAGGTATAATATTGAAAAGGGTCATAATGGAAATGTTAATATTGATAACAAATGGACAAAAGTATATGGTGTAAAATTCTAAGTGAAGAAGTGTTGGTGATTTTGGTTTAGTATTTAATTGGTGAAGTGTACGTTGGTTTAAAAGTAAATTAGATCGTGCTGGATTAAGGGAAAAATGAATGGTGTGTTCATTTTTATTTTTTTGATAGATTATTAAGACAGATGTGGTGAATTGAAGGGTATTTATGGTATGGATGTATGGGATATGTTGCGATAAGATCATGAATATAGTAAAGCTGAAAGAATGGTTTTAGGAAGTATTTTAAAGCTTTTTTCTTATATTTAGATCAAATCCGTTTTTGGTGTGAGCGAATCATTAGACAAAATTTAGGCACGGTGCAGAACAGGATGTAATCAGCATTCTGAGGATAATGATCCAACGTTGATTAACTTCTGCTCCCATAAACAGCCATGACGAAGGAAATGAGCTTCTAATACTGCAACAGTTGTTACGGCACTTGACCTTCTGAATCTTCTAAATTGATTTAACCGGCACTTGACCTTCTGAACCCGCAGCAGTACCCCTGAGACCGGAACAGTTGTTACGGCACTTGTCCTTCTTTTCACCAGATCAGGAAATCCATTCGCTCGGTACTTGTCCTTCTAATTTTACATAAACTTCAATATTGCCGAGCAGCGCCGGGTAGTTTCAAAATCAGCAACTGTCAGAAAATCCGGATACTTTCAATAAAATTTCTTGTAAGGTGGTAGTTGATGCTGTAGTTGTATCTAGTATGATGATGATGTCTGGGTTTGCTGACCCCCTTGATAGCTGGAATCAGAGTGAACCAACCTATGGCCACCAAAAATGATATGGTGCGCCAAAATATCAGATGATAGAACCAGCTCTGGCCACCAAAAATGATAAGGGTGGATTTGTGCTGAAGTGGTAACTTGCCACCCTTATCGACACCTGGTGTTAAAGTGTAAGATGTAGGTGTCTTCTCTGATTTAGGATGTTGCTGTGTATGTGGTAGTGGAACAGTTCACAGGGTTATCACACAGGCAACATGACGTGTAGAGTCATAGAAAGGGTAACTTCGTTGTATAAGTTTCTTTCATTTATTGCACGCCACAAAACAGTCATGATACTTATGACATCAACATGGTTAACGAGTTCAGCAAGATGATATGGCACATTGAAAACAATTTCTGTAGTCAGCAATGATAGCTGTTGTATATATATGCGTCATAAGACATCACAGTTCAATAGATTCAGAAATTCATCAATCATCGAGTGCTAGTTCGTGAAGCTGTATAAATAATAATAATTTCTATAACTTCTGCAACAGTGTCAGCTACAGATCTTCAATGTTCATAAACAATAATAAATGCTCCCATTCTGATGCTAGCAGATCAGTTGTATACAATAAGTCCGTTCACTGTCTGCACGTGAATAGCATACATGGGCTACAGGTCAGCTCGACCTTTATAATGTTCCTAAGTCTAACCATCTGACTTGGACGTGATCTCTGATATAACGAATCCTGGAACACAGACAACAGTCTTGTTGGTCTAGAGCGACCCATATATATTTAACTAGTTCAGGTATACAGATACCGGTGACTTAATCCTAGTCAAAGTACCTCTCCATTTTGCATCACACAGGCGAGCAAATAGGCGACAAAATGACGAACCTCTAGACGATAGCATAAAGTTCGATACAAGAGGAATTACCTTATTTCGGAAAATCAACCATGAACATATGCCTCCAGGCAGGCTGCATAATACTGGGAAATAGTCTAGTTAGCTAACTAACTCACTAAGACACTGTATTTCCCTCAGAGAATCACAAGACGCAGTTGCGTCTGCTCGCTTCTTAAACCATTTCTAAACTGCCCCAACTGGGCGGAACACACAGAACGAACTCCCGGTTTGACATGCGCAGAACGACAATCTCTGAGTTGCCGTTCACAATAAGACGATTCGAAGAACATTCGAGATAAAAGTCTTACACAGTCGCGCCTTTTATGGTCATGAAAAGAAGCGTTAAGAAAGGTTTCAGACATCTACCATAGTTGACTGATACTACCAAATAAGGAGATGTGGTCACGCTTCGTTCAAGAAATTATAGACCGAACGTGTCTCTATACAAGAGAAGGCAACTCCTAACAAATTGTAGTTTCGATAACTCGGATTATGTCCCTTTGACCATAGAAAACATAATACACACTTCAGTCAAAAAAATGATCATACATATGAAAAAATGTTTATACAAACGAAAAATAATAATGATCCGTGCGTAACACCGCGTCAGTTGTATGCGCAGGTTACGGCATCAATTTGAAGATATGTGGCAGGGCAGTTACTTGTGCGCAGGTCACGGCATCAATTTAAACATGTAACCGAGCTGGTTACGGCATCAATTTGGAGATATGTGCCAGCGTCAGTTGAATGCGCAGGTCACGGCATCAATTTGAAGATATGTGGCAGGGCAGTTACTTGTACGCAGGTCACGGCATCAATTTAAACATGTAACCGAGCTGGTTACGGCATCAATTTGAAGATATGTGCCAGCGTCAGTTGAATGTGCAGGTCACGGCATCAATTTGAAGATATGTGGCCGTGTAGGTTATACGGCACTAGTAGTTATAAAGATTTTATTTAGTCAGAGTTAATCTTTCATATGTTGTTGTGGTTCAAGTGCTAACTGGCCTTCCGCCAGAGATGGTAATACTTGACCTTTACTCAGTTTTTCAACCCAGGAATGTTCTTCCCTTTGAGTTTGGTGATAAGCAAAACAGTTTCAGCACAACAACGTACATCCAAAAGAAATTACTGTAAATTTCCACAAACAGCAAATGTAGAAAATTCAATCAGATGTTTTATTGAACGTCATTAGACAAGTACTGATATTTTCACAATGATTGGTTTTTTATCCACAAGGCAAATATACATATATCCACAAGGAAAAATACATCCAACAGAAAAATAAACTGGTCTTGATAACCTCAAAGACGAAGTTCACCTAACATCATCTGTAAAATCCTCTAGTCTAAAATCATGGAATCATTGGAATCATAAATCCTAAAATCACAAAATCACCCTCTTTTCGCCCACGCCTCTTCTATTTATACTATTTCTTCTTTTTTCCCGTCTTTTTCCACACGACCCGTTCTTTTTTCACACGGTACAATCTCTACACACGACTCTCTGTTTTCGACTTTTTGCACACGACTTTCTGTTATTTCGACTTTTTTCACATGTGTGATCTTTTCCAACTCAACAATTGGATTTAAAAAAAACCAGATCACACAAACATTCATTTCCCACTTTCCGCGCATAAAACCCATTCATTATTATCTGGGACTGACCTACGTTTGCCCTGTCAGAGCAGTAACTGCCAACTGAACTTTGAATGATACTGCGTTTTGTGTAAAAACGTCTTATTTGCTTTTGAGGTCTGTCATTCTTATATGTTGCATATTATAGCACGTATAAATGCTTAGCGTGGAAGTAGTAGGGATAATGCTAGCGTGGAAGGCCAAGCGGTCACACAATGTTGCATTGGGCAGAACAATTGTTAACTTATATCTGATCCGTCGCCTTTTGTGAAGGATTTAAGCCATGGTTTTTAGCCCGTTCAAGCCCCGAACTGAGTTAATTCAGCCAATTTCCTATTATAATGGTATAGCTCTGTTTAGAGATAAATAGATGTCTAGATGTATATTAAATAGTCGTGCTCTTACGTTCGCTTTCATACATGTAATAACGGAATCAATTATGTTTGTGTAGTTTTAAAATAACATGTAACAAATTTAATAGTGAATTAGTCTTTAACAGGTTAAAATAAATATGGAAAGATTGGTGAAATTTTAGATGAAAGAGTCTTCATAGAGACTTAATAGGGAAGTGATAACAGTCTGTTTTACTGATGCCTTTTTTAGAAGAACTTAACTCTAGGTGAGTCCTGTCACCGTGGTTTCCGTCACTTCTTGTTGGTGATGAGTGCACTTCTCCACATACCTCGTCGAATGTAGGTGGTCAGTGTTGATGCTCTTCTCTAACACCAGCGGCGTAGTAACGTTAGTACTTCAAACCGTCTGATAGCTTGTAACTACGAACTTTTTAGACAAAATAGAAAGAACAAATGCCTCTGCTAAGTACACTGAGTTGGAAGCTTAACCAGGCGTATCCTTTCGCTGTCCACCCACCAATGCTAATCTCTCAGAAGAATTAAATTCTTGAGTACAAAGCGTAGCTCAAGATTAAAAATCACCAGTACTCTTCTGGGTATTAAACTAGGAAAATGTGTCTGGACACCGCGAATAATGATGTGTGCCTGAACTAACATTAACAAGTTACATATATCTCACAAAATAATATGATACACTTGAGGGACATGTGATGTAATCATCACCAATCATTGCTCCAGTCGGAGTCTGGGGTCACCTCTGCTGTCGGTTTTCCGCACGACTAGCAAGAAACAATCACCAGCGCTTGCTGCAGTGGTTCATGAATAAAGTATTTTCATATGTTGATGTTGCCAGCCTAATATATACCCACTTAAGCAAGAAACATGTCAACAAATAAATGTTACACATACCCCAAAAATTTGGGACTCTACAATCTCCTCGCACAGGTTAGAATGGACACGAGCAATTTAGGTTATATGATCTCGAATCACTTGGCCTGAGAAATTCCTCTTATGACGGGTGTTCTGTGAATCACCTGGTCTGGAAATATTTTGATTCCTCTTATGACGGGTGTTCTGCGAATCACTTGGTCTGGAAATATTCTCTTATGACGGGTGATCCAATTCCTAGGTTTCCAGTTTTGATATTTTAAGTCCTGGTCCCGTAAGCTTCCAGTCTTGTATTTCAATATGCGGCTCTCAAATCAAACCAATGGTAAGCTGGGTTGGGGTGTTTAAATTCATAATCTCCCCCGCGAGTTTTAAAATATTACATTTAATATTCCAAAGCGTGACCTCTTTATAATAAGACGTAACATTTCCGCCAACTCACAAACAAATCTGTGAACTCTTGGATGGCCAGATGTTACCTTCAAATATTGTCTTCCCCATACAGATTAACTGCGATGATGATACCGAGACGTGCCCAGCGGATTCGATAATCTAATTATCACCTGTGTGTGTGAATCCCCCAGACCAATTTCTCAGGCGGACAATATTGGCTTCCTATTCATTCTCGTACGAGACCATACTGTCTTAAACGAGGATCGTCTCCTATCAAAGGTGGCCGGCGACTCAAAGAGATAAACGTCTAACCACTGACCGGTAATGACCGGGTATTGTTACGATAATACCACAGTTCACCTGGCGGAACGTAAAACGTCTGGGGAGTGGTCACAGTAAAAGAATGTAAGGGCAATAAATATTCCAAATAATAGGACTATGAGTGGGAAAAATGAAGAAATGAAGAGATACTGCCGGAGTAAATGAGAGTTATAAATATTGCACGACTGATTTCGTCACACTAGTGTAGACCAGAAGAGCTGTACCAGAACACTGAAGCTGAGTAAAGTGTATGTGAATTTGCACCAGCTATTGTGAGAGTCAAAAGAAAAGATCAAAAAGAACAAAAAAAAAGTGTTATGATGATAACTGTTCAAATTCAGTATTCAAAACAAGTGACATTTTAGTCTTAGAGAAAAATTGAAGGAACATTCTATTTAGTTTGAAGATTTCAACAAGGACTTTTGTTTATTTAACACTTACAACTCAACTGTAAATAAGTGTGAAATTAATCTTTTATTTCATTCACTTTCATCATTTTTCATCATTGATAATTGCATAAGAAGATAACATAGATAGATGTACATAATAAATGATTCAGTAATTGTATTCATGTGACTTATCAATTGTATATAGTGGTAGTTTGACTTTTTCTGAATTGTTACTTATCGTAGGTTAGTCACATAGCAAAGATGGCATCTTAGGCTTTGACTTTAATCTGAATACTATCTGAAGCAGAGACCTTCACAGCTGTGACTATCCTGTGATACCAGTGCTCTTTTCTGACACTGGGAATATATTCTGGTCAGACATAATCTTCTTCTGTTCTATCAATATCTAATAAAGTCAACTATCTCATAAAAACCTTTCACTACACCCCCCAACCCCAGTTCTTTTAGCCATAAGCCGTGTTATGTAAAACATTGCTTTTTACCTTTATTCCGCTTGTTTGACATTTTTATAATTTTTTCATGCATGATTCCCACCATTTTGGTTTTTAGGATAATAATTCTTTGGTGTCATTGCATTTTAACTTCATTCCCTTTCATTTGACTGTCTGCTTATCAAAAGGATTTAAAAAAATTTTTTTTTTTTTGCACTTTACATTTTTACTCGAGATCAAAGAAGAAAAATACAGCCTTGGAGAAATGGGAGCTGGCGAAAATAAAAGGATTGAAATGGTATGACAAGATAACCATTGTAGAATTGATGGAAAATGTAGTGTTTTTTTTTTTTTTTTGTGGGTGTGCAAAACGTTTTCCGTGTAAATAAGCCCCTTCAGCTCATTCACACTTTTCATAACTGAAACACCACTGCACTGGTTGGTGATACATTTTTAAGGATGCTTTAGTGAACGATTTTCTACGTTAATTTTTATCACTGGTTGGACACTAGCCAGTACAGACTGAGCTGCTGACGAGACAACATGTGCATATAGTAGTGTTCAGCTTGAATTTATCGTTAACAGATTATTACTTGTAGCAGTCTCAAACAAGAAGACTCAGGCGCTTCGAGTAAGCCTATCGGATATGCTCACACGTAAGTACTTGTGAGTTAACACATAACATATAAAACAGAACGAATAAGATAGACAGCAGTGGAGCAAAATTTGATGCGAAAGCCATGGCGAACATACATTTAGCAAAAACCAGTCATGATTCTGAAACCCCCAAGATAAAAAACATAGGGGAGAACAAAGAACCACATAGATAAGAAAAATAGGAATAGGCGTCAAGAGTATCAGGAAAGCATGGGAAGAACCTGAACGGAATGCGCATGACAAAAGGGCTTGACATGTATTTTTTGAAGGTCTATGCTCTGATGGGAGTTTACAGACAATGGGTTAATAATTCCACATCGCAGAAAGCCTTCGTTCGTTTTCATGTTTCCATTGCTGTGATAAAATTAACCGTGATACAACGTTAAAATATCTCCAAAGATAAAATGTATGGATAAAAACTAATGCGTAAGCTACTAGAATACATGATCGCCCACGCCGCTAGTCACCACCCGCCATGGAAATTAACTTGTTAGACGTGAAGGCAAAACGTTTACCCTTGGAACGGGATGAGAACGGAGATCAAAAGGAAAAAATATGACTGAACACGTGCTTAAAACTTGCAAAGCTAAAAAGACGCAATTGGGGGGAAAGGAAAAAAATTCACGTCCCCAAGTTGACACAAGGTAAAGAAATCGACAAAAGGGACTTTAGCTATTATACGCAACAGTCATTTCTTGGACGCTTTTGCGATAACTTAGTCCGTTTATTTGAATTCAGCGGCAAGCGCATTACAAAAGATGCTCGAAAATATTTCAAAAAACCAATTAACCTTGAAAAGTAACTTTTTCTTAATAATAATGTTAGGAATATAAAACCTAGCTGGCCGGATGGCCCATCTTGAGCAGTGAAATAATATGCTTTCATTTATACAGACGGATAGATAATAAGAAAGATATTGACAAAAGACTGTGTTGTTCATATCAGCGAGCGACTGCATTGAAACAAAAAATGTCACTAATTTTCAAAAACTGCGGCCTTGAGACTCAAGTGCTAAAATCTAGTTAGAATGAAAGAGAGGGAATGTGGTGGAGAATTGTGGCTAAAAATAACTTTAAAAGCAAAATTGTGTAGGGGACGGCAGAGTTGGTTCAAAAAAACAAGTGTGTTTTTGTGTGAAACGCAAGTAGAGACGGACAGACCAACAGACAATAATACATACTTGACTGAGGTATGACTGAATTGACTTTTGGTAGGAGGTTTGAATTTGAAAAGGAAAAAAGGCGGTGATTGGCCATAGCTGAATATATTATCGGCGCTCAGACGCGCATGTTTGCCATTCATCATAAGTTGTCCAGTAGTAGACACAGTAAATAATTCAGTGGTGTATTTCTCAGAAGCTAATTGAAATATTTAGAGGGACGCCATACTAAAGCCAGCAGCTCAGCTGAGTTTTGCTAGCACATAACTGTGTTCTATATTCATAATTCTGGTAAGACTGAAAGTATTTCTTTGTATATTTTAATATTTGTTTAATGATTCGAGTGATTTGATACTGCCATATCAAAATCTATCCCTTACAACAAGTAAGGATTTGCCCTACACCCCCCGATCCAGTTCATGGTCTAGAGATAAACAAAATACATAAACTCCAGCAAGGATTATGAAGGGCGTATCAAGTGTTGAGATCAGTGGAACATATCACCTATCCTATTCTATGGCAGGAAGCTAATGAACATATTTCAGAATATGTAGTCTGGGGGAACTTATCCTATGTGAAACCAACTTGGTAAGGTGTGTTGTATGGTCAAAGAGATCTGACCCGTCTATGTGGTGTTGTTGTGTGTCGTGTTGTGTCCAGAAATGGTTTAGAGGATGGAATTCTGACACATGACCAATACTTTTATTTCAGAACTGTGAGTTTTTATTTGGCACCAATGTGGTGTCAAATGATGTGTTGAATAATACAAGAGTGGACCCGTGCAGTTTATATTTTGGCAGAGCAGCCTTATATTGCCCCCAAGCACGGAGAGGTGGGGCCACCAGATTCCAGCACCAGAACTACTCATTCAAGATACGTGAGCGTCTGGCCTGCTGGATATTCACCAACTCAACTTATTTTCTAACACACCAACTATAGTCCCATCAATAAATGGACAATGTTTAGTCGCCATAGACAGGGAGTGATGAGGCCACCCCAACAGCACATCCATTAATCGTTCTCCCAGATAAATTACAACTATAAACAGTAGTAATATTAACTAGTCTTGTAAAATACATATGTACACACCTTTCATTTATTATGCCATATATTCATGCATTTCATTCATAATTGCAAAACCTTTCATATGTTCTGACCAAAATAAAACCTTGGTTCAGAACAAATAAACGTAAAGAAAATTTACTATCAAAATTTTACACAGCTTGAGTTAGTTCAGTGTGTTATAACATTTTATTAATATTATTAGACTTATTAAATATCTGTGTGTGTGTATGTAAACTACCACAACACATTACATATCAGTACCCTAGAATTTTAACGTAGCCACATTCATTAGTAAAAAAAAAGATAGGTGTGAGGTCGTAGTGGTAGCAAGAAGGGCCTTCTGTAAATTCACAGCTACATTTATCTCAGGAGCCTTCACAGCTGACCTCATGCATCACACTAAGTAATATCACAATCATACAATACCATCAAATCCACTACATATATTGGGGGCTCGTCCGGGATAATTAGCCTATCAATAATATTAGGATCTCCTGGGGGGAGAATTAAATTAGGGGAACACATTATAAAAATTAAAAGTGTCCCTGAAAATAAAAGTTGGTGAATCTTCACAGCCAGTGGTAATTAATTAGTTCATTAGCTAATTAAAATTACTTTAGACTATAGTAATTAGAATTACTTTAGTGGTTGGAAATTTTATCTTGCTCATTGCTAAATTGTCTAAAAAGTATGGCGGAGCTAGCCAAATTCAGATCAGCTGCTGTGCTAACGGCAAAGGATATGGGAATGGATGGTCAGGTTTTAATTCAATATGTAACGGCTGAATGTGATAAGTATATTGAACGGGAAGAAAGAAGATTAGAAAAAGAGGCTGAAAGAAAATTAGAGTCTGAAAGGTTGGCTGAAGAGAAGAGGTTAGAGGCTGAAAAAGAAATTAAGAGGCTGCAGATTGAGGCAGAAGAAAAACGACAGCAAAGGGAGGCAGAAGATAAAAAGGCCGAAAGGGAGGCAGAAGATAAAAAGGCCGAAAGGGAGGCAGAAGATAAAAAGGCCGAAAGGGAGGCAGAAGATAGAAGGTTGCAAAGGGAGCACGAATTACGACTAAGGGAGCTGGAGCTACAAGGCCAGGCTCCTGAAAATGGTGCCAGCCCTTTTGCCTCAGATGCTACGCCCAGTCTTGGAGCCTCAACATCAGCTATGGGGTTTCATTTAGACCATTTTGTTGAGAAAGACGATGACATAGAGGGGTACCTAGGACGTTTTGAGTTATTAGCTACTACATATGGGTTAGAGAGAGAGAGGTGGAGTTTAAAGTTATCACAGGGACTGAGAGGTACTTCTTATGAAGTCTTCGCAAAAATGAACAGAGAAGACCAAGACAATTATGACATGTTAAAGCAGGCTTTGTTATTGAGGTACGAAAAAAAATGGTGAATTTTATCGTAAGAAATTTAGAAATGCAAAACTGTTGTCTGGGGAGACATACCACCAATTCTCTGCCAGACTGGAAACCTATTTGGAGAAATGGACGGCTCTGGGGAAGACCCAAGATCTTAAGGAGATGATTATGATAGAGCAATTGAGAGAGTCCATGGCTCCAGACATGAGAAAATTTCTCATGGAACAAGGTGCAGAGAAGTTGGGGGAGGTTTTAAATGTCGCTGAGAGGTATCAGGCAGCCCAGGCAGAGGTAAGTGGTGCTAAAAAGAAGCACATAGACAATTTTAAAGCTCCACAGCAATTTAATAAATTTGATAATAGAGAACAGGGAAATAAAGGTAGGACAAACTTTGAACGGCCAAGAAATGACTACCGAGACAGAAACTCACAGTTCAATGACCAAAAATCCAATGAAAGAAAACCGTTTAACCAAGGAAAAAGATGGTGTAAATGGTGCAAGAAAGATAACCATAACACCGAATTTTGTAGAAGGAAACCTTCAAACATTGCTGCAATGAAGTCGGGGACTCAAAGATTAAAGGTTAATCCTAAGGGACAGCAGGAACCTTATCACCCCCCAGTTTGTGAGGATGTTATTTGTAATCGGGTCACCATAAGGTGCCTTTATGATACAGGTTTGGATTATGATTCAGTTGTGAAGTCTAGCCTAGTGGACCCAAGTCAGTATACCACAGAAACAGTGGAAATACAAGGGGCAACTAAGGACATACCACTCATGACACTTCCCATCGCAAGGATAACGGTGAAAACTCGCTATGTGGAAGGAGAAATCAGAGCAGCAGTGATAGATGAACCAATCTACCCTCTGATATTGGGGTGTAGATACGTCTTCTTGGGGAATCCCGAGAGACCTGTGATCATGGCGACAGTGCAGACCAGGTCACAGAAGAAGGAGGAAGAAGGTGAACCTATAAATGCTCATCCAGAGGAGATGAGGAAGGCGCAGGCTGAGGATAGGACACTCAAGCCATGTTTTAAAAAATTGCCCAAATGCCACACACCTCCGAGCAAGGGGGAATATTTTATGAAGAACAAATTATTATACAGGAAGACAGGAACTAGATCCACTGGTCACGGACAGTTGGTTCTTCCCAAGATATATAGGGCAAATTTAATAAGGAGCTTACATGTTGGAAAAGATGGGGACCATGAAAAAGTCGGTACCATCTGCCAAAAAGTTGCTCGCAAATACTATTGGCCCGACGTAAATGTCGATATTGAAAACTTTGTAGAAGCATGTGGCATATTTCATGAGGGAACACCCACAAAGGGAAAATATGTGCAGGACCTAGAAACGCCACGGGGCACTCTTAGGCCTGGAAAGAAAAATTATTATACTCAGGTAGACAAAGTGCAATGGGAGCCCCCTTTTCACACCCAGTCTTCACTTGAATGGATTAACATGGCCACTATGCGACGAGTACAAAGAAGAAATTTTACCCAGGATAAGATGACAATCCCTCGGTCAGACTTATATAAACTGGAAGAACAGAAAAGAGAGCGAAGATCTCTCATAAGCAATCTAAAGTGGGGAGATAAACCCCAGAAAAAAATTGGTAGTGGTCGATTTGTGAGTGATGATTCTAGGAAGAAAAGTCCTCACTATAGTGCTTCTAGTGGAAGGGACCCGACGGGTTCCATGAAAAATAAGTATGATAAATTAAAAGTCCAGATGTAGCACTATTAAGGACCTGGACAGATGAGAAGGCGGAAGAGACTGTTACCTCATCTTATCAATACGTGAACGAACTGACCACTCGTTTGAAAGCTGGATGGAAACTGGCAAATGATAATTTGAAACAAGCCAGGAAGAAACATGCAGCATATTTTAATAGGAAGGCAAAGGACAGAGAACTAGCTGTGGGAGAGAAGGTGCTGCTTCTACTACCCGGTAGCCAGAATAAATTACAAATTGGATGGCAAGGTCCATATACGGTTCTAGAGAAGGTGTCTAGAACAAACTATAAAATTGACAAAAAGAGGAAGGAGAAAGTTTATCATGTAAACCTGTTAAAGAAGTATCTGGACAGACCACTCCAGGAAAGCACCCCCTTACTGACCTTAGCTATCGCAACTCAAATGCAAAAGGAACCACTCACCTCACATGAATACCCATTACATCCTTGTGAAACAGCAGCACAGGTAAAAGTCAGTAAGCACCTGACTAAAAATCAGAGGGAGAGAGTTCAACAGGTTCTGGAGGAACATACAGATGTATTAACAGATAAACCAGGCCATACAAATTTGCTACAGTATGACATGAAACTGGTAGACTCAAACCCAATCTGTATGAGAGCCTATTCTGTTCCGTTCGCGAAGGAGAAGGCATTGAAGGAAGAAATAGATTATTTGTTGAAGGAGGGGATTATTTCACACAGTGAATCATCTTTTAGCTCTAGTGTCGTTTTGTTGAGAAAACCGTCTGGGGAACACAGACTGTGCATAGATTACAGGAAACTGAATGCTATCACAGAAGGACAAGTGGATCCATTACCAGACACAAAACAGTTATTTGCCAGATTGAACAAGGCAAAATACTTTTCAAAGGTGGATCTTAGTAAAGGCTATTACCAGATTCCAGTGAAGCCTGAAGTGAGACCTTATTTGGCTTTTAGCACTTCGGATGGACATTATGAATTCAACATGCTACCATTCGGACTGAAAAATGCTCCGAGTGTATTTTCAAGGATGATGCGCAAATTGTTGGATCCCCTGAATAACCCATGTATCACGAATTTCATGGATGATATTCTCGTCACCACAGAGACATTTAAAGAACACATTGAAGCTCTAAAAATGTTATTTAATAGGCTTAGGGAGGCGAACTTAACTGCTAGGCCAACAAAATGTTGTATTGGATGCAAAGAGTTGGAATTCTTGGGACACACTGTATATCAGGGTAACATGACCCCGGACCCCAAGAACTTGGAAAAACTGCAGAGAGCACCTAGACCACAAACAAAAAAAGACGTGCGATCATTCGTGTCGTTATGCGGATTTTATCAAAAATATATCAAAGATTTTAACTCTATTTGTGCTCCTCTGACTGATCTGACTCGCAAGGGACTTCCAGATAAAATTATTTGGACTGCGCAAAGTGAATTAGCGTTCCAAGAGTTAAAGGAAAAACTCACTAGCAAGCCTATTCTCAAACTACCTGATTTGACACAGGACTTTGTCTTAAGAACAGATGCAAGTAATGTAGGACTCGGGGCGGCTTTGTTGCAAAGATCATCTTCACCTGATGGGGAACTGAAACCAGTCGCTTATGCAAGCCGCAAATTGAATAAGGCGGAACAAGGATATTCCACAAGCGAAAAAGAATGTTAAGCGTTAATCTGGGCAATAAAGAAGTTTCAAATCTATCTGTATGGTAGGACTTTTGTGGTCGAGACGGATCATCAGCCTCTCGTATTCTTATCTCAGGCTAAGCATGAAAACGCAAGATTACTGAGGTGGTCTTTATTGCTTCAACCTTATCAGTTTAGTATCCAATATATCCCAGGCAAATTGAATGTCGGTGCAGATTTCCTCAGTCGGCACCCCTGTGATCAAAATTAGAGTAATGGCAGGCGTAAGGAGAGATTTTATCTATGTGTATCACTGGTTTTGGAACTTGCCGTAGGCATGTTTTCAACTGGGGAGATGTGTGATAAAATTAACCGTGATACAACGTTAAAATATCTCCAAAGATAAAATGTAGGGATAAAAACTAATGCGTAAGCTACTAGAATACATGATCGCCCACGCCGCGGGTCACCACCCGCCATGGAAATTAACTTGTTAGACGTGAAGGCAAAACGTTTACCCTTGGAACGGGATGAGAACGGAGATCAAAAGGAAAAAATATGACTGAACACGTGCTTAAAACTAGCAAGGCTAAAAAGACGCAATTGGGGGGGGGGGGGGGAGGAAAAAAATTCACGTCCCCAAGTTGACACAAGGTAAAGAAATCGACAAAAGGGACTTTAGCTATTATACGCAACAGTCATTTCTTGGACGCTTTTGCGATAACTTAGTCCGTTTATTTGAATTCAGCGGCAAGCGCATTACAAAAGATGCTCGAAAATATTTCAAAAAACCAATTAACCTTGAAAAGTAACTTTTTCTTAATAATAATGTTAGGAATATAAAACCTAGCTGGCCGGATGGCCCATCTTGAGCAGTGAAATAATATGCTTTCATTTATACAGACGGATAGATAATGAGAAAGATATTGACAAAAGACTGTGTTGTTCATATCAGCGAGGACTGCATTGAAACAAAAAATGTCCCTAATTTTCAAAAACTGCGGCCTTGAGACTCAAGTGCTAAAATCTAGTTGGAATGAAAGAGAGGGAATGTGGTGGAGAATTGTGGCTAAAAATAACTTTAAAAGCAAAATTGTGTAGGGGACGGCAGAGTTGGTTAAAAAAAAACAAGTGTGTTTTTTTGTGAAACGCAAGTAGAGACGGACGGACCAACAGACAATAATACATACTTGACTGAGGTATGACTGAATTGACTTTTGGTAGGAGGTTTGAATTTGAAAAGGAAAAAAGGCGGTGATTGGCCATAGATGAATATATTATCGGCGCTCAGACGCGCATGTTTGCCATTCATCATAAGTTGTCCAGTAGTAGACACAGTAAATAATTCAGTGGTGTATTTCCCAGAAGCTAATTGAAATATTTAGAGGGACGCCATACTAAAGCCAGCAGCCCAGCTGAGTTTTGCTAGCACATAACTGTGTTCTATATTCATAATTCTGGTAAGACTGAAAGTATTTCTTTGTATATTTTAATATTTGTTTAATGATTCGAGTGATTTGATACTGCCATATCAAAATCTATCCCTTACAACAAGTAAGGATTCGCTCTAGACCCCCCGCCCCAGTTCAGGGTCTAGAGATAAACAAAATACATAAACTCCAGCAAGGATTATGAAGGGCGGATCAAGTGTTGAGATCAGTGGAACATATCACCTATCCTATTCTATGGCAGGAAGCTAATGAACATATTTCAGAATATGTAGTCTGGGGGAACTTATCCTATGTGAAACCAACTTGGTAAGATGTGTTGTATGGTCAAAGAGATCTGACCCGTCTATGTGGTGTTGTTGTGTGTCCTGTTGTGTCCAGAAATGGTTTAGAGGATGGAATTCTGACACATGACCAATACTTTTATTTCAGAACTGTGAGTTTTTATTTGGCACCAATGTGGTGTCAAATGATGTGTTGAATAATACAAGAGTGGACCCGTGCAGTTTATATTTTGGCAGAGCAGCCTTATATTGCCCCCAAGCACGGAGAAGTGGGGCCACCAGATTCCAGCACCAGAACTACTCATTCAAGATACGTGAGCGTCTGGCCTGCTGGATATTCACCAACTCAACTTATTTTCTAACACACCAACTATAGTCCCATCAATAAATGGACAATGTTTAGTCGCCATAGACAGGGAGTGATGAGGCCACCCCAACAGCACATCCATTAATCGTTCTCCTAGATAAATTACAACTATAAACAGTAATAATATTAACTAGTCTTGTAAAATACATATGTACACGCCTTTCATTTATTATGCCATATATTCATGCATTTCATTCATAATTGCAAAACCTTTCATATGTTCTGACCAAAATAAAACCTTGGTTCAGAACAAATAAACTTAAAGAAAATTTACTATCAAAATTTTACACAGCTCGAGTTAGTTCAGTGTGTTATAACATTTTATTAATATTATTAGACTTATTAAATATCTGTGTGTGTGTATGTAAACTACCACAACACATTACATATCAGTACCCTAGAATTTTAACGTAGCCACATTCATTAGTAAAAAAAGATAGGTGTGAGGTCGTAGTGGTAGCAAGAAGGGCCTTCTGTAAATTCACAGCTACATTTATCTCAGGAGCCTTCACAGCTGACCTCATGCATCACACTAAGTAATATCACAATCATACAATACCATCAAATCCACTACAATTGCCTTTACGGTAATTATACAAGGTATATTCTCTTACAGGTAGACTGAAGAACACATGGGGATGAGAACTAGAGATATAAGTGATAAAAGTGAGGAATACATGGAAATGTCTTGAGTTGGTGGCTCACAACAGGATAACTGGAAATGCGTGTGTTTTAGGCTTATACTTCTTAGGGCAGGGGTCGGCAAACTTTTAGTAGTGTCGTGCCGAAGTAATGTTGCAAAGTCACTCAGCGTGCCAACCTAAGTTCTCATCATATTTTTTATATACACAATTATTGAAACAATTTAAAAATGATCTTGTATTAACATGTTTCCGATAAATTAAATAACTATTCTATTCTTTGTAGATTATTCAATATTTTAATATAAATAGGAACAAATATCAATACAAATATTATGTTTTGCAAAATTTAAGTTCTGAACACATTAGTTTGAAATTTTATAATAAAATTGCCATATGTATATTTTGTTAAGACAGAAAGTCCAATAGTTTGAAGAACAAAACAATTAAATAAACCAAACATAAAACACGTTATTATAATTTTAATATGAGTAATCATTGATTATTATTGATCTGAGTCATTAATCAATTAATGGGACCCGTGTCCTTCCTTCTCCTTGGTTAATTGTTCAATATCAGATGTGTGTTTTGTCAATTTCAGCTTCACACAGGCTTCTGAATGCACAAGTGTTAGGTGACTTCTCTGTGGACTTAAAACAGCTTTCATGTGTGAGAAAAATGTGTTCTCATGTATAAGTTGACCCAAAAGCCGAAAGTAGAGCAAATGCAACTTTCTTCAAACAGGTGAACGCTTGAGGCAGGGATGTCCAGCAGTTGAGGATGGCAGCTGACTTTTCCAAGCAGCTTCCTTCAAGAGTTTTTCGCAATTCTACAAATTTTCTCGTCCATAACTCTGATGCTTTGAATTCGATGTGTTGCATTTCAAAATTGTCAACATCCATCCACTCGAAAAGAGATAGGTCAAATGGGATGTTAGTATGATCAATTAAGTCGGGCTTGATGAGATAAGAAAACATGGGCCCGTGAATTTTGAAGTCTTGACCTCGTTTAGCAAACTCTCCTTTGAGCGCTTCAACGTACTTCTGAAGCTCATCTCTGTTGACAGTAAATCGATTTGAATGAGCCTTTACGTTTGGAAAGTACTTGTATGTGTTAGTGGTAATATCTCTGCAAAATATGTCTAATTTTGACGCAAATCCTTTCCAGTGCTTAAAAAGATCAAGTATTGTTTGACCCTGCCCTTGTGTCGTGGAATATTCTAATCCACATATATAAATTATTAGGTAAATATAAAGCCTAATAAATACATATAATAAATAAAGGAAGAAGAATGGTAAAGAACAGTGCTGTCACAATGACAGTACTCGAAATCCCCCTTCTTTTCTACTTCGTCGGCAAATGGTAACGCTTTCACGTTGATATTAAAGGCCTTCTGCAACATACACGCGTTTCCCAAACACACAATAAAATGTGCTGCCTTTCTAAGAAAAACCTTGAAATATGCAAGTTGACCTAAATTTTAAATTCCATTCATGTCTTTTTCTACACTATGTTACCAAAAACAAAAGACAGATGGACTAAAGGATAGCGAGAAGGGAGAGGCAGAAAGCCGAACACTAAACACGCGTCGCGCGATACACAAATGCTGCCATCACGCGTGTAAGACTACATGCACTAACTTTTTTGGACGAACAGTGATAAAATACACTACCCTTCCCAGAGTTAGGTTTTAAAATCATAAAAAACGCTTATTAGGAAAGATAACAATAGATGGGTTTACGTTTGAAAACATTACAGTACCCAGACAGCACATCTTCGAAACAGGAGGTAGAAGGAATTGCATATTTTGAACGCAGCCACGTAGCTCTTTTAAATTTGGATATTTGGGTTCCTTAGGGCTTGCTGACAAAGAATATGTAAAACGTTACGCAAATAGTCCAGGAATTAATAAATTATAACCAAAATAAAATAGTGGGGATGCCTGACAACATAAAATCATTTCTGCTCATAAAATTTTTTTATAACGTGTTTGAACAAAACCTTACGTTACAGAAATAGCCTACCATGTAAACTCCAAATTGATTGGAGCGCAACAAATGAAAGACTAACCACGATTGGTCGGGCTATAAATACTATCTTTCGTTGTTAGGGGAGACGTGAAAAGGTAACATTTTTTCAAACACTTGTCGAAACGTGGCTCCATTGGCTAGACTCGCTGATATACTCACTTAGGAGCGTTAGTTCGAGACCACTAGTGCAAATAAGCTTGATAAAGCCACAGTGCGTTGAAGCCAGCTCATATTTTGCTAAATAAAAGCCTGGAACATAAGCAGATGGGAATTTGTGCCAGAATTCATTGCTAATCAACGTATCTGTGTTTATTCTATGAATTGTGGTAAGCTTAAACCATTCAGTATCTTGTAATGAAAATTGAATGTGAATTGTTAATTTATGCCTGTATATATGTGTAGTTCAGTAGCAAACATGATGTAAAACCTATAATGCTCCCGCCTGAACAGAAGGTGTCGGAGGAAAGTAAAACTGCATGGAATGGCCAAACAGTACACTGACACCTAGATTATTGATTAGACAGAAATAATGCTGGAAGTGCAGAGGCGTGGTAACCATTAAGGAGGTAAATACTGGTATAAAGTATTTCAGATGAAGCTGACAGTTGGCCTAACGCTCTGAACTCAATGTTTGTGATGTATTGTGATCAGTGTAAAAAGAGAGTATAAGTTAGTTATGAAGTAGAAGGTACATCCTTCTTGTTTACAGGGACCGTGGTCTTGATGGTATTGAGCAGCACCTGGTCAGAGCTTTGCTGAATCCAGAGTCGGACAGCATACTCCTTGGTCCATTTAGCTATCAGTGAGGTGTCTCCAGAGCCGAGGGGAGAGTCGAGCAGAGGAGTCTGTTCCTGCCGCCATCACGCCAGATAAGCTGATGTGGCCAGCTGAGCTCAACATTATGTCCCCTCATCTTGAAATGACTTTGTAAAAATAACATTCAGAGGGGAATTTAATTGTCTTAATATCAGGAACTGAGAACATCTCCAATACTAGTCCCAAAAGACAAACTATTGAAGTCATGATGACAAATACCAACAGAGCTTGAACAAAACAAAACCAGTATTACCTCATATTACTACTACACAACTGACACACATAGGATATTTTTAATAACATATGTCACTACAATATTCATATTGATAAAGTCTGTACATATACTTGTAATTAAAATTGATTGTGATTCCTGGTTCCTTTGTATTTGAATCAGGACACATATACCTTTATGACAACAATGAATACATATTGTTATTTGAAAAGTTATCAGTGACTCCTTAAGATATTCTCATAGAGTGTTATATGTATGTGAGTGTCACAGTGTTGTCAAGAGTAGTGGATTAAATTAAATTGTTTATCTGTCTGTTGTTGTGACTTACACTTCATCATACACATACCCTAGACATACAACGTAGTCATCACACTATTCCAGAATAATCCTGACTGAGATATATATATATATATATGTGGCAGCAAGTAAGGTTATCTATAATACACTACACTTATTAGATATAGATACCTTCACAGCTGATCTCAGTCAGTACACTAAGTCCCCTATAAATATTTATAACATCCCACTTCACCACACCTTGTAAACGCAAGTTTAATTCATTCAGATTTGTAGTTATGTCAGCCAGAAACATCAGCTTGCACAGCCAGTCCTCGTCATTCAATTCCGGGAAATGTTGTTCCTTTTCATCAAGAAACACCTTGATTGCTTCTACACATGATACAAATCTGTTCAAAACATTACCTCGACTAAGCCAACGAACATTGCTGTACAGCGGGAGGTCCGCATATGCGCTCTCCATTTCTTGTAGAAGAGACTTGAAATTCCTGTGGGTCAATGAAGAGCGAGAAACTATGAAGTTAACTATCTTAACAACAGTTTCCATTACAGAGTTCAAGGATAGTGACGAAATCTTCGCACACAAACTCTCCTGGTGTATAATGCAATGGAAGCTCAATACTTGACGTCCAATACGATCCACAAGAAGTTTAACAAATCCTTTGTTCTTTCCAACAAATGCAGGGGCGGCATCAGTAGTAACAGAATATTTTATTCATGTTAATGTTCTGATTTTCGAAATAGCTTACAAATGCAGTCATAATGTCCTCTCCCTTGGCTGTACCATCAAAAGGTATCAAGCAGCACAGTTCTTCATAAATACGGTCGTTGTCACAATATCGCACAACTATAGCTAGGCGCGCCACGTCATTCACATCGACACTTTCGTCAAGAGCGACACTAAATACAACAGCTTGTTATAACCAGGTTGTTTGTTTTACCGTTACATTTTCAGCCATATCAGTTATGCGCCTCTCGATTGATCTCGCAGAAGCCGGTATTTCTCGAATCCGAGACAGTATTGTTTCTTTATTTGGTAAATCACTAAACAAAATTTCAGCACTGCTCAAAAAAGTTTCCTTGATGTATTCTCCATCTGTGACAGGTTTGCCCTTCGAAGCCACACACTGTGCAATTTTATAACTACATTCGGTAGCTTTATTTTTGGTTCCAATTACTTGACTAAAAATACTACTTTGTTTTTTTTTGTAGCCAGAAACAGCCATTTTTATGGCTTCACTTTTCTCCTCAGAGTTTTTAAACATGGACTGATGTTTGGTTTGATAGTGTCTTTGTACACTTGACTTACGGCACAAGACAATTTCATAACATAAAGCATAAACAGCACGATCCTTTTGTTGTATGAATCCATATTCGTTTGTCCAAAAGTCTTGAAACGAGCGTGTATCAAGTTTTTTTTTTTTTTTTAATTCATTTTAACGGCACCGTATTACTTAATAATAACACCAACTTTTGTGCTGCGGTCAACGGACTGTACGGGCATGAGTATGCGACAGCCGAGAGAACTGTAGAGGTGGTGGTGGTCGGGAGAGAGGGGCAGGATAGGACGGAAATATAACTTCGTCGAGGTCAGTCATTGTTGTTCCAAACTCACACTGGGAGTCAAAAACTGCGAGCGAAAACGAAATAAATACGCTCGTCCAGGCGCTAGCCAGACACTATTGCGTAATTATGATATTACGTCTCCACTTTCCCGTCAAAATTTGCTTGGGATTCTTTTCAAGAATCTCATCCTGCAAACTACGGTAGCAGGTAGACGCCAGACTAGCGGGCGCCGCAAAGTATAACCACTCCCCTTGAAATTCGTTGAAGAATGTTTGTTCTCGGAAACGGTCCGTAAAAACGAAGACTTACGTGCAGTATAGTATGATCAGGCCTTTAGTTTTCATCAGATCGCACATTCTTACCTCCAATGTCTAAAAACTTTCGTTTTGAAGGGTTGTAAAAACAGGTATAGCTTTAAAAGAATTATATGCTTCTATTTAATTAAAAATTCAATTTTTTTAAAAATGAGATCATATTCTGTACAGTATTTTAATTCACTCAGCGTGCCATTGAAAATCGTTCCACGTGCCACGCTTGGTACGCGTGCCGTAGTTTGCCGACCCCTGTCTTAGGGGACTGATTGATCTATCGGTATAGTTTATTAGATACTGCGTCTAATTTCTCTTGCTGTGTCAAGTATTCATCCGCTTTATATTTACTTGACTTGTTCATATCACCATTGTCATGAAGCGTAGTTGGGAGATGACGTTTGCGTTCTCGAGCCAAACGTGTGGCTGTGGCTGCCGTGAGCCCGAGTTGTTGTAAAATGTCTGTGATATTGTCTATCTATCTGCCTCGTGGTCTACCCGTGCTATGAAATCGGATCTTCTACGGTTGTAGGCGCATACTGGTACTTTATCGGGCTCTATTCTTATTAGATGGCCAAACCCTTAATTTTCTGTCTCTCTATACACTTGAAGCAGGGTGTAGTTCCTGCTATTCTCCCGACGTCATCATTTCTCATTCTGTGTCTCCTGGTAACATTAATGGATTTTCTTAAACATCTCATCTCACAGGACGTGATTTTCCTCTCCTCTGCTTGGATCAGGGACCATGTTTGACACTCGTAGCAAAGAGTTGGAAAGAATATACTATTTATCAGCTGTCATTTAGTTTCCGCACTGATGTTCTGATGTTTGAGTGGTGGTGACAGATGATGCGGCACTTCATTGGCCTTTTAACACCTTCTTTTAATCTCTGTCACGTTTTCCATTTTCAGTAAAAGTGCACCAACTGTATTTTAACTATGTAGTATATTTGTGTTTACTATTGTTCTGAAATATGTATATTTTGTACTCAATTTCAGTACTTCTTTTTTATGTTATAATGGATATACTTTCTTTAGTTCATTTTATTATTATATTAATCAATACAGCTAGGTGCATTTACAGTTCATTGATCCTTAATCTATAATTCTGTAACGTCTCCAGTACTCAGCTTGGTAACATCAGATCAAATGCCATCTCCACGTCAACGGTTAACGACAATTGATTTTCAGTGTTCACTCTCTTAAATCCATATTGGTCTCTCATTAGCTGTTTCGTATTCATTGTTTTTCTTACTGTTTGCCTTCTAAAACCGCTGTTATCTCGTGCCCAATTACCAAAAAGTTACAATCTAAATGTTTCTGATCTATCTTACGCCAGACACAAGCTACAGATCTTATATCTATATTACTGCAAACACAACACTCAAACTTCAGACTTGTTTTATTCTAGACAGAATCTATATACTTTATATCTATCGCTATCAAACTCAGGACACTATCTACTGATATATATATATATATAACAATACCATAATGAGGACACGACATGCAGACTTCATGTCTATCTTACTGAGGACACTATATAATGGCAACCTATTTATTTTACTTCAGACACAATCTACAGAGATGAGACTTGTCTTACTGCAGACACACACAATCTACAGACATAAGACGTGTCTTACTGCAGACACAATCTATAGATACAAGACTTGTGTTACTGCAGACACAATCTACAGATATAAGACTTGTCTTAATGTAGACACAATCTACAGATATAAGATTCGTCTTACTGAAGACACAATCTACAGACATGACACTTATCTTACTGCAGACACAACCTACATATTTATCGTATGGAGGACACTATAAAGATTACATATATATCGTACTGAGGACACATTCCGCAGACTTCAAATCTATCTAACTGAGGACATTATCTAAGGCGTCATATCTATCTTACTGCAGACAGTATGTACAGACATGAGATCTATCTTACTGCAGACAATATGTAAAGACATGAGATCTATCTTACTGCACACACTATGTACAGACATGAGATCTGTCTTACTGTAGATACTATGTACAGACATGAGATCTATCTTACTACAGACACTATGTACAGGTATGAGATCTATCTTACTGCAGACACTATGTACAGACATGAGATCTATCTTACTGTAGACACTATGTACATACATTAGATCTATCTTACTGCGGACTTCATGTCTATTGTACTTAGGACATTATCTAAGGGCGTCGAATCTGCCTCACCGTAGACACTAGCTACAGACAAGAGAGCTGTCTTAATGAAGACACAATTAACTCCTGCGTCAGTCATTGCCTTTAGCTTTCCTTCTAAATATACCAATCTAAATTTTGGTTTACGATGTGAGCCTGTTTAGCTATTTGCTGCATGTTGTAAAATACTACCACTTTCTTCTTCGTTCAATTCTTGATTCCAACGTCTGGGGTTACCCTTGATTACTGTCTGTGTTACAGTGGTATTATATTAGTTCACTATAGTAAAATCCCGCCATATGACGGGAACAAAATTCAAAAGCACCAATATTTAACGGCAATTGTATTTATTCAAATACTTGTGGAAACATAATGTTAGGTGTGAACATCCGATTGTTCATCAGAAGAGCACCTTGATTTTCTGTTGTTTAAATCGGCCGAATAGTTCATACCATCACTGGATACTTCAGATACTATTTGATGGAAACTATAATAGATCCTTAACTCACCCACACGTTTTGTTTTAATTTCTCTATTCAGATCTAAATCCTCCTTATTCTTAGTGCACAAATGACTCGTTGGAGAAAATAAACGTCCGTAAACATTAAGTGTGCGTATTTACACATTGTCGTCAATTTTTAAAGATAGGTATAGAGATTTATTTGGTCCCGCCTGAGTAGAGCAGAAGGTGGGGTATATGAGAAAGAAAGGTGAAGATCCGTCTCTGGAATGAGTGGTTTCTCTAATCCAGCTTATCTATACGACTATCATTAGAAGAAGACGATCTGTCACACTTCCCTATAATGTTAATTATAAGTTATCTACACACACACACATAGTTATGTGACAACAAGACACACAAACGTGAAAAAAAATATGGATAATTGGGTATGGGGTTGACCAACACGATAAATTAAGTTTTGTTTAGTTTATTATCACTTAAACTTCTTACAACATCAAACATATAGAAATCAATATAAATCAAGTTTTACAGATATATGAAAATAACCCCATAAGTGCCCTCCCCTCTGTTGAGAAAAGATCCCGCAAGAAGTTAATAACCCAAAAGGTCAAAGATTAACACTAGGGTATAGAATAGACAGTATAGTAAAGAACAAAGTTTCTACTTAAGCTATCCAGTAAAATAATCAGGTTAGCGAACAACAAAAAAGAAGTGAGTACAATGATTGTAACAAAGGAAAATATTTTTATCTCTCTCGGTCTTTCACTCTGTCATTCTGTGGCTACAAACACACTTGCTTACCCAATACTTGGTGTAGGTATCCCTTGGAAAAAAGCAATAACACTAGTATGAACCTATAGTGTCAGATGGGTCGCCCAAATATGGCCCCAGACTAGCCTTGGTATTTAATAATAATTTCCAGGTAGTCGCCAAAATTGGTGAGTTAATTTTTCATGGATGAGTCCTGTATCACCGCATATATTTATTGAAGCAGACGTTCTCGGGACGTTCACAGTTATAAACAATGGAGAAAAATAGTTCCTGTATTGTCTAGTCTCTAGGTGCTACGACTGTTACATCATAAAACTGATGATTATAAATCCTCTCGACTTCCTCTGGAATGAGTGCCGATTATGAAACAGCGTTATCTCCTGGATAAAAATTCACTTGGGAAAACAACTGTCAGTAGTCGGGAAAAAATGCTATGTTTATTGCCGCAGCGGGCTGATAAATTGAATAAAACAATCTGGATATTTGTAAGTCCAGTTTAGCTCAAGTTACAGTTTATATGCCTTCAGTAGCTGAGAAAAGGCCCACAATTAGAGAAAACACGCTGGCCGCTGGTTTTGACCAAGCCTATAGTGGGAAGAAAACAAAACATTTAACTAAAATGACAATCCTATGCTATCACGCGTAAAGTGTGATCTCTTATCTTCTCCGTCCTCTAATTAAATTAAAAGGCACACGGTATTCTAAGCTTATACTCGTACTATCGCGCTTCCCTTAGCAAGTACGGATTTGGGTTTTAGGCATGCAGCCGTTCTCTCCCCCCCCCCTCCCCCCTCCCCCCGACCTGATAAAACACTCAGCGCACGATGTCAGTTAAAATTTAATTATGACTGCGCCCTTAACAAATATCGCCTGTCATTACTAGCTAGTTGATTTTTGGCGTCTATCGGTTTTTTACACATGATATAAACACTAGTCATTAAAAAAAATTTACACACAAAGAAATATAATGCGCATACTACTTTGTCACTGTAACCGTCACTCTTAACATTACACTTAAGTCAGCTAAAAAAATGGTTCATGGATTTTACATTACTGAACCACTGGCAAGAGAAAATCCACGCGCTTTCTATTTCGCTAGTCTTAACGCTAGGAAATAGCAGTGAATAAAAATGGTAAAACTTTTAACACATTTAATACTTAAGCACAACTTAAATTATTACCACAATCAGAAACTTAAATCCCCACGGGACAATTTAACACACTTCGCGAATAAAATGGTTCCCAGTCTGGCGTGATTAGATTTATCCAAAATTTCTGAGAGACTGATAACTGACTAGGAGAGAAGGCAGAATATATACAGATTTTATGTAATATCTCCAAAGGATGCGATACTTCATACCTTCTGGGTTTTGGGGAATTCAGAAATCTAAGTTTCCCGAGATGAACGGTTTTGCTATTCGCTCTACTGGCGTTTGCCGACGAACATCACACAACGTGAGTCGTACGAACGGCCGTCTTAGATTGTCTCCCTCTTCCGTAGATCAAATACTTAAGAAATACTTAAGTCCCCTGACATTTTGAATATCAAACAGTTACACTGCAAAATTTCTGCCCGTCGTTTCCAATTCAAAGAACCCGATTATCTCTACGCGCGCTTCTGTCTGTCAAAAATGATGATTGGCAAATCGCTCGCGTGATAATTCAGATAAACGAATCATAACTTGCTGACTGTTATCTGGCAGGTCGCGGGCTAGCAAATAGGTCTGTTTGTAAACACTCATTAGCGCATGTAAGACAGGAAAAATATAGACGGGGCTTCAAAGGTGAGTCAAAAGACAGCGAATTGCGTGGTTGGCTTTAGCAAAACGTAAACGCTAATTAAGGAAGCAAACGTGGTCGGATCTCCGTGACTATATTTACATCACACGTCACACACATCTCTCAACACTTGTATACGAAAATGCATATTTAAACAATTTCGCTGCAAATGTCTCTTCATCAGATACAATTCGCTTAGGTGGTGACAGTTAGAATAGTTATCAACATTGTCTTCCATTTTTTTAATTCCCGTATTAAAAACCAAAATACAGTAGAACTCCATTTATCCGAACCCCAATTATCCGAACATCCAATTATCCGAACACTTTTTCCAGAAAAAAAAAAAAATCAGATGCCACAGTCACGTTAGACTAAAATTCTGAATCTTTTGATGCGGCAAACTTCAAATGTGTGCGAACAATTTGTAGAGAATGGGATGGCTAATGGTCGGTCGCTTACGTACAGGAAGTCAGTTAGATCATAAAGTCAGTTAATATCTGGTTTAAAAATACAGTGTACGTGTGCGTTCTAGGTAGAACACTGGCTAAACAGACAGTTCAACTTAAAATAATTGTGTCTGCTACTACAGCAGAATAATTTTGGCGTACAAGTATTTCTCTGTGCGATATGGCATCTTCCAGTAGGCCTAAAGCATATAAAAGGAACCGCAATGTTTTGTCAATTGAAACGAAAACAGAATTTATCAAGAGACTAGGACAAGGTGAAACTGTGTCTTCACTTGCGAGGATTTTCAATGTTGGGAAAGCTACCGTCTCTGACATTAAAAGTAACAAGGATAAAATTATGAGTTTTGCATCGAAATTTGATAGTGAAAATGGGTCGAAGAAACGTAAAACCATGAGAAATGCGAAAGATGTGAAATTGGAAGAGGCTTTGTATATATGGTTTGTGCAAAGAAGAAGCAAAGGGGAACCTATCTCTGGTTCTCTGTTGTGTGAAAAGGCACTTCAGTTCAACAATCAACTTGACGGTCCTCCTGACTCTAAGGCTAGCCAGGAATGGTTAAGAAACTTTAAATCTCGTCATGGCACACGAGAATTGGAGATTCAAGGGGAATCTTTATCTAGCGATGCAACTGCCGCTAAAAATTTTATAGAAACATTCTTGGCTTTTTTGGAAGAAGAAGGTTATTCACTCGAGGATGTGTATAATGCCGATGAGACTGGCTTATACTGGAAATCATTGCCTCAAAAATCACTTGCATCTCAGCGCGAAGCAGCTGCCCCTGGGTTTAAAAAGTGCAAAGAGAGAGTAACAATTTTGGTAGCCGCGAATGCCAGTGGAAGTCATCGTTTACCGGTGCTAATGATCGGCAAAGCCAAAAAACCACGTTGTTTAAAGAATGTGACATGTCTCCCATTGTGTTACAAAGCACAGAAGAGTGCTTGGATGAATAGTGAAATATTTCTTGATTGGTATACAAATCAGTTCATCCCAAATGTGAAGAGGTTGAGAGAACAAGAAAAGAAAACTGGAAAAGTAATTCTTCTACTGGACAATGCACCATCTCATCCAGAGACGGATACATTGAATGCAGTTGATGCAAATTTTAAAGTAATTTTTCTGCCTCCCAATGTAACAGCACTGATTCAACCAATGGATCAGGGTGTTATAGCAAAGCTTAAAAAGATGTACAAGAAGGAAGTCCTGCGTCGTTTATTGTTGGCTGAAGATGAAGAAAGTGTGGTGGCGTTTTCCAAAAAGCTTAATCTCAAAGACTGCTGCTATATGTTAGCTGATGCTTGGACCACCCTGTCACAAGATAATCTCAACAAGGCTTGGAGTAGATTGCTTGGGAAAAAAGGAGGAAATGAAACTACTGCAGTGGACACAAATGATGATTGTATAAATGAAGTTGTGGAACTGTTTCAAGCAATGCCCGGATTTTCGGACTTGACAAAGATGATGCACACATGTGCCTAGAAGATGATAATGATTCTGGTTTTCAGTTTTTGAATGACGAAGAAATTTTGTCTTTTGTGCAAGAAGAAAACCAAATACATGTAGTGACCGATGATGAAGACACCTCAGAAGTACATGATGTACTTGTAGATTATGAAGAAAAACCAAAACGTCGACCAAGTCCCGAAGAGGCCTTTATAGCACTAGAAACTGCGATGGCTTGGTACGAGCAAGAAGATGACAGCTGTCCTACACAGCTTCGCTGTTGAAGAGAATTCGGGACTTAGCAGCCAAAAGGAGACTATCCAGTTTGGTGCAAAAGAGGATTCCTCATTATTTTAAATAGTGGGCTACATCTGTGCAAGTACATATATACGTAAGTTGCGCCTGGTTTTGAATCGTTTGTAATGTTATTTTGAAAACATTTCTCTTTCTTAACAAAAATAATTAATACAAGAAGTACATGCACTGCAGTGTAATAAAAGATTTTGGTGATACAGTGATCTAATACAGTGTGGGTATTATTATTACAGTACAAGTAAATATGTTTTATAGTGTATTTTCCTTGTGATGGTTAATTATTTTTAGAAATATGTGTACATGTACTCGATACATTATGTAATCCAATTATCCGAACATTTGATTATCCGAACGATGCTCGGTCCCATGGGGTTCGGATAAATGGAGTTCTACTGTATTAGTTTTACATCCGACGTTACACAAAGGCTGAACATGCACGCCGTTCACATGGCACATGCACACCAACCTTTGCGCACTTTTCTTTGGCGAGTGTTATTATTTTTGGGAGCGTTACGAACGGATATTATGATGATAACGGAAACACATATTTTCGACATTTCGAAATTGCCCTCTTTTCACACAACATGCTTAAGAAAAATTCTCCTAATCGTTTGGCCGAATACCATCACCAACCAAGATCTGCTTACTCGGAGCAAGCAAAAGGACATGCACACCATCATAGCTGGCAGACGCTGGAGCTGGGTTTGCCATGTACTCAGAAGAGACCCCGATGCCATTACAAGAACAGCTATGCTATGGACCCCTGAAGGAAAACGAAAGAGAAGCCGACCAAAAACAACCTGGCGGAGGACTGTGGAGGCTGAGATGCAAAGAATGAACCAGAGTTGGGGCACTTTACGAAGGATGGCCACCGACCGAGCAAAGTGGAATTCATTTGTTGTTGCCCTACAAGACGCCACCAGGCGTGATGGCCACTGACTGCTATGACGGTCGGCGGCTAAGGAACAAAGAATAAGAAGAAAGTAAACATATAACATAGTAAGCTTTATATCATCTCTATCAATTCCCACATGAAGTATTGTCGCGAGAGGTTCAGATGTTATTAAAATAAAGGCTATCCTGGATAAATAGATGTATCAGATGATACCAGGATAGTGCCAGATAAGAGACTGGTCTTAAAAGAAATACCCCCTTCTCTGAAAAGAGTAAGGGTGTATGGACATCAAAGTGGTGTCAAGCTATGTAAATCTACAGGAATGATGATAGTGTTGGGTCCTGAAGATCTATCTGCTACCTCCCCAGATCCCACAATGAGTCATGTTTATATATTTGTTTGTGTGGCTAATTATCTAGGGGTAAATTAAATTATTTATACGTAATAACTATCAAACAGAACATTAACTTAATTACAATAATTAAGTAAGACTGAATAAAAGTACGAGTATTTACAATTTATTGTTCCTAAACCTGTTTTCTTCTGGTTAGGAAAACTTAAAATCAGTTGAAAAGGTATTTACAAAAGGAAATAAATAATATGGAATGTTCTCCATAAAAAGGCAAAAAATGTGCTTTTATATTTATTTATGTATGTAATTAAAGTTCATTCACTAGCTCACAATCTTGATATCAACGTCCCTGACTGGTAACGTAATAGGAGTTGAATATAATCCTCTGTGAATCATCATATATAATGTTGCATTCTATAATCAGTCTGTATTATAATAGTTTTACTTTGAGTCTTTAATACTTTTATTTTCTTTATTTTAGTTCTTTTTAGTATTACTGGATCATCTGAACAGTGGATCTATGTGTCCACTTAACTTAATTGTAGTCTGAGACACCTCCAATCCTGGCTGGGTTGGCACAGAATATGAACTCCAGGCTGGGAAATGTGGCTTTCCTTCTAGGTTTATGAAGAATAGTACACCACGCATTTAGATCTGTGCATGCTTTAACTAACTAAATTGAGGGCTACCCTGATGTTTAAATGTCACTTAAACTAATTTTTCTCGTACAATAAAATTTTATTATGAGGAAGTCTTTACACTAACCTCTTAAGAAATATCCCCGCTACAATTTGAGCTATTCCTTTCTGTTTACCTATCTTTAGTTTTTAAGAAATAAAATATCTTCGTTCTGTCAAATACACAAAATAGGCTCTATTATCAAGCATAAAATTGTTTCCTATACCTAACAGAAAAAGGAGCGATTCTATTGGTTGTTAAAACTTTACTGTTTATTTCGATATTTTCGAGCGGTAAATTTGACGTGTTGTAATACAGACCAAAATACGACAAGTATGCCACCTTACAGGTGCAAACATAAACATATATTCAAGGGTTTTCTTTAATATTTTAAGGAATTCTCTATTATAATTTAATCATCTCAAAATGCCATGTCCAAAGTTATGCACATATTAGGTATTACTTCACCAGACCCCCACTTTCCGTAATAATTTTCATTTTATTCCCCTTCAAACGTATGCACTTGCGTACCGTCTCGTCGCCATGTTCCCAAGGGATTTTCCCTCTCCGCAATATTCGTGCTGAATTGTCTATTTGTATTTCCTCAGAGAGTCCTTTGTCGTTATTAATTGTTTTTATTTCAATTGACTTTATTCTCTTCGTTTACAGTCGAAGCCAAAATAGAAACGTCACAATAAAAGTTTTACATGCATTAAACTTTTCTTTCTTCCTCTGTAGGAAACATTAATGCATACCTTATTCAAGTATCATGCAGCTGGCTAAGTGATTATGCCCCTCCACAACTGTCTCTGTCTCCAGGGCTTTTTATCACTTCTATTGTTGATTTCCTTCTATGCCATGAGGAAAAACTCCATAATCTTCCCTCGTTGACGTCCTCTATCTATTCGACCTTCAGTGTTTCCTTATATCACAATATATTCACAAGTGTCTTCAGAATGTCCTAGAAGTGGATTAATTCCATTTAACATGAGTAATACGCATCCAGGTCGCAGATGGACTCTTTCAACACAATGTCCTCATTCTTTAGTTCCTCGTGGTTTTCTTAAAATTCTTGTGCAAAACAACATCTTTGCTCACTCATTTTCCATGACTGGCCTCCATATGACAGGATTAATATACATAACTCGATGGTTGTTGTTGTTGGTGGTGTTTAACTTTAGCTGCTGAGCTTCTCGCTCTTTGGCAGCCAATACCAAGTTGAAGACTCCTTGGATTATCTACACTGTAGATCTAGGTTTTTTCTGTGGCAATTCTGCCAATCTTAAACGTGTTGAGTTAAAGTCATGAACTCCAGCTTGGCTTCCATTTATAGGATCATCACATCTGGTTCTAAGCTAAGAGGAAGAAGCAAGTAGCATACTGTGCATTTTTGCCATACAAGGGGGCTCTCCATAAATGCAGAGCTAAAAAACTGTGCCCTGGTTCTGGGCTCTACCAAGGAATTGTCACGTCCAACACAGAGCCACTTTTGAGCTCCCATGCCTATCATGGGTCCATAGTGAGATCCAACTGCACGCATTCAGTCAGGTAAAAGTCAGAGTTACGTCTAGGGGTCAAGTGACTCCTTCAAACATAGTGTGCAATGCTGGGTTCTCAACGTGTTTTACCACAGGGGGAATAACTGGAAGTGTGTGGGTAATTTCAAGAGTAATGAGGGTGTAATTAGCCTCATAAACAGAGGTTCACTTCCACATATGTTTACTAGAGCATTGTGCTGTTCTGGTTGTCATATAAGGATGACTCCAGATATGCCCCCGTGCATTACTCGATAGTAAGTAGCTTGTTTCTTGCCTGATCTGTATAGCTGCTGTGGGTTTCTAAGGAAATAAAGAAATAGCGGGTTTACTGCTCCATCATGTATGTCGTATGAGTTGGTGTTATATGAGTACATAGAGCTGGCAACATCACTATGTAAAAAGTATTGCTACAGGAACCACCGCTACAAGAGTTCAAGATGGCGTTGGTACAGAACTCCTGCAACGGTGACAGCTACAGTGGTGTCGTCATGTTCCATACGGAGTGAAAAGAGAAGTGATGTTGATGCTGTTCCTTATCATCATTATCGTTATCTTTCTTCCTTCTTATGGGCAGCAATTGTTAATAATCTCAGATCCACCGTATAGCATTCATTCTGATCATAAATAACTAAGTGTGTTATCTCACCTGACTGGCTTATGTCGTCCATAGACAACCCTCCCCCATCCAGGTTACCTCCGTCGCTATAATTCTCGATTTTATAATTAACGCATTGATCATATCGCGAGCCTGGTCTGTGAAAATGAGTTCCCTTTGATCTCTTTGCGGGGACATTACACCGTCTTGCCTGACCGCCCCGTCATCTCCATTACATAATATCTGGATCATAATACATTCATTTCCCCGTTTCTCAACCCTTTGATTTCGACAAGCACACTTTGCTAACGATGTCAGATCGATCTGTTCAGCAGCGCTCCCATATATAACTTTTTAAGATAGATCTAAGTTGTCATTCTCGGCTCGTGCCGACTGTCAACAAGGTTCGTTTGTTTCCCGTGAGTTCAGGACAACAAAATCCGTTCCCCGTTTGTTTACTCGTGAAGGAGACGACAAATGAATTCCTCGACTTGCTTCAGTGGGTAGCTTCCGCAGCATTTTGATTCTGGGAGTGGGGTTTGGGGAACTAAATGATGCAATGTTCCAACATTGGCATTTCGCCTGTGACAAGGTTAGGACTAGTCTTTGAGTCATAAACTAATCAATTAGCACTGCTAGACGGAGTCTGGAAGCAGCCTAAATCTCATCAGTTGCTAGGTGTTCGACGTAACCTATATAAAGGTAGTTTTTATTCCTCCTTGATTTTATCTTCAGACCGATTCGTTGGTCACATGACCTACTGAACATATTAACAGTACAGTCTGAATAGTGACCTCTTCAGACGTGTGTATATGCATTGGTGTTCGTATTTAAGCGTGAATATGGGTGTGTACGTTGTTATATGATTGTGTGTGAGTATCTGTGGCTGTGTTCTGGATAAATAAGTCTCCTTCACGTATTTACAGTGTCCATAAATTAATCACCCCATTTTAAGCCTGAATAAATGGATTCGTTTATGCACTATCTTAAAACAGCTTCTGGAAAATACTAACACAGCTTAAGACATTTTGTCTGGTAAAGTTAACGGACACAATTGCCGTATATAAATCAATCATTACCCTTTAGCTCCCCGAGGGGTATAGGCCTTCAACAATCATATGCCAAGTCTTCCTGTTCTGTGCCACCCGCTCAAGTTATTTCCGTGTTTTCCTTATCATTTTCACCTCTGTATCCAGTTCTCTTCTCCATGTGTTTTTGTGGTCTACTACCTCTGCCTCTCTTTCCCTATGGATTTCAGAACAAGGACTGCCTTGTAATGCTATGAACAGGTCTCCTCACTGTGTGTCCCTATCCATCGCCAGCGTCTTCTCCTCAACTTTTGTTCCACTGGCTCTTGTCTAGTTCTTGTCATCAATTCCACATTTGTGACTTTGTCATACCATTTCAGTCCTTCTATTCTACGCAAGCACCCATTTATAAAAGTCTGTAGCTTTTTGGTTATTGTTTTTGGTGCTCTCCATGTCTCAGAGCCATACAATAGGACTGACTTCACATTTGAGTTGAAGATTCTTATTTTCGTGTTGGATTTGATTTCTCTTGTTCTCCATATGTTTACTAATTGCAATGAAAGCTCCTCTTGCTATTTGTATTCTTATTTTGATATCATTGTCTGTCCCTCCAACTCTGTCTATATTACTGCCAAGATATGTGTAAGATTCTACATCCTTTAGTGGTATTTCTTCGTTCAACCTTGTTATCCATCTCTTGCATGCATTCTCATAATCGTCGTCTTTTCCCTGTGTATTTTCAGGCCCCACTTGTTGTAACCTCTCATCGAGAATTTTCATTTTCTCTTGCATCTGATTATGGTTATGGGATAGAAGAGCCAAGTCATCTGCAAAATCCAGATCATCAAGCTGTTTAGTCAGATTCCAATGGATTCCATTTCTGTGGTGGGATGTCGATGTTTTCATAACACAATCTATTGCTAGTAAGAAAAGAAATGGAGACAAGAGGCACCCCTGTCTGTCTCACTCCCGTTCTAATCCTAAACGGTTCTGTAAGCTGTCCTTCAAGAAGAACTCTGTATGTCATGTCTTCATAGGTCTTTTTTATTAAGTTGATGATCTTCACGGGAACTCCATAATGCCTCATCAATTTCCAAAGTGACTCTCTGTCTACATTGTCAAATGCCTTTTCATATTCCACGAATCCGATGTATAGAATTGCCGTTTATAGGGATAAGAAATTCCACATTAATTTATTGATTATGTAACAGGTTGTGACGGGCAAACAGGAAATTGCGGGTGCAATTATATATTGTTATGAGATCGATTTTTATAAGTAAACTTAGATTTGTAATTAAAGGGAAATATTCCAAAATACATTGAAAAGGAAGGAGGAGATAAGAGCAGAGTTGACGTCCCTTGGTTGAAAGTTTGGAATTGTTTTTTGTTTGACTAGAGAGCGAAGGTGAACTAGACTACGAGATTACATTCTCGTGCGGTGAATGAATTGCTGAGTTGTGTGCGAGACAGTTGATATAGAAAGTTCGGAAATAGTTTGTCGTTGTAAATTGAAGTTTGAAATGTAGTCAGTGAGATTTTGAACGCGATAGGAAGCACGTTGCTTGCCTTGCGTTAAAGTTAAAATGGCAAGTGAAATTGAGGGTTATAATCGGACAATATGCCAAAACGTTTGGTTGCTTCTGTGGTGACAGAAAAATGAACTATTGTCTAGACAATCGCTTGTACGCCACAATTATATGACAATTTGTTAATCAATTCTGTGGACCAGAATACCAGTGTTGCCAGTACAAGAAAATGTGTGTGTGTTTTCCAAACAAACCAGGCACATTGAAACCTATACGAATCGTTTGCTGGTAGTGCAAATTAGTAGACCAAGTGACAGACCAGCGATGCAGAATAGTAGCTTGGTAAACCAACAACCCTGACGGTAGGCCAGTTTCTCAAAGATACACTAAGTAAAGACAACAGATAATAAACTGAAACAGAAAAAGTATATCAGAACATTTTGACAATTCGATATGTATTTAGGAAGAATTTAGAAGGCAGAAAATATTGCAGCAACGGTTTTCAAATTCGTGACCACATAACCACTAGGGGACAGTTAGCAGTACTGAGACAAAGAGAGTGAGAGAGAGTAAAAATGGACATTGCATCATTACCTACTAAAAGTTGCTGTACAAAGTCTGCCAGCCTCAGAGGAAGGTTGGCCTATTATTTTCTTCAACCCTTTGATCTTGTAAATAAAACTCAACGTTAAACTGCTACTGCTGTGAGAGTGAAGTTATATCATCGACAGATGAGCTCATTTATCACCTGTCAATTTATGAACTGTTGTCGTCTGAAAGTAAGAGGTTATCTTACCACCATCTAAATAATAAGCTGCCTACTGATTAGGGTAGAGATGCGAACCCACTATACGATCAACTAGGTAGAAGTAGGGTATAGTAGATGTGACGTGTAATGGAAATATAGCCTACAGTAATCTGACAGCCTTTGTGATCCCGTTAGCGTTCTATGGTTTGCTAGCAAAACCACGCTTTTTTCAGCCTGTCATACTCACACAAGCTTAATTTTCATCCACGCCTCTTTTCCTTGAACATAAACAAAAGAAGTTGTTTACCAACTTTCGCGACCTGCCAGTCATAACAGGGCGCGAATCAGGTTTGTTTATCAAGTTTCTCACGCGAGTTGATTTGTCAATCATCGGATACATGACAGACCGCACGTGAAAAACACCAGACCTTTTTGAAGTAGATGCTCGGGCAAAAATATTTCCCCGAGTACCCTTTGAAGTTCGTACACAGAGGGGAGTTAACTCTTTGATCTTCAGATACGGGCAAAATCTCCGTTACACGGTCTCTGATGTCGATTAGCAACGCCCGACAGAGCGACCGTGAAAACTTTTATCTGGGGGGACTCATGGTTCTGTTTCTCTGCTATACACTATAGTGTGAAAAGTAGCATCATCTATAGATCAGAGCAGCCATGAGGATATATAAACTGTGTCTTCCTAAACCAGCTATCAGTCGTCACTCAGAATTTTTGGAATAGTCTAAGCACGCAGTAGCTAGAACCATTTCGCTAAATGTGTTAATAGCATTCGTGGGGATCTTTTCATGAGGATTTTCTGGTAATAGAAATTAGTGCTTAAGTGTTAAAGTGTTAAACCTTTTGCCATTATAATTCACTTAGAGTTCTAGCTGTTAAAACCAGTGAAATAATAACGCGCAGCTATTTTATACCAGAAGTTCAGTTTTAATGTTAATTTTACCACCCGCTTTCTGACACAAGAAGAGACGGTTTTAGTTGATTAATTATATGCTAGGCGCGACAGATAGTGACAGAATAGAATTCACGTTATATTTCATTTTGTGTATTTATAGTAAGTGACTATTATTTAATACCATACGATGACAAACAGAAGCCGACAATGTAATAGCTATTAACGACAGGCGATATTTATGTAAGTGCGCGTATGGATAATTGAATAATAATTGACATTGTACGCTGATCGTTGACCGGGAGCAGGAGGGGTAGAGCTGCATAACTCAGCCAAATCTGCACTCGCTAAGCGACGCGCGATAGGATAGGCTAAAGTCACCGTGTGCCTTTTAACTTTAATCAGGACTGACGGAGTGGATAAGAGATCGTCTTGTCCCCGTCAGTGTGTATATAGAATAGTATCATTTTTTTCATAAATGTTTGTTTATTCCACGCAGACCTGATCAAAGGGCGTCCAGCGGTCTTCTTTTTTCATTATTTACTGAATGGTTAATGTTGTCTTTTTCTTGGCTCGTGCGTCCCCAAGTTCATTTGTGAACAGGATTGGCCAAAGAGACAAAGAAACATTGTAACTATAAGTTTAACTGAACTTACAAAACCCAGAAATATTTTGTTCAATTTTATCAGCCCCCTGGGGTGTGAAACCAATAACATTACTCCCGACTTTTGACAGTCGTATCCAAGTGGATTTTTTTTATCCAGAAGAGTTACGCTGTTTCAGAATCGCTACTCACCATAGAGCCAGCCGATAAGATTACCATCATTTATCAATTGTAACAGTTTATTTAGCAGCCAGATGTTTCCTAATACTGGAAGTATTTTCCTCTGTTTACTGTGAACCCCCAAGATCTCAGTCTTGCTACACTAACTGTTCGAGGTGACATTTGTTCATCCAGGAATAAACCACCAAATGTGGCGTCCTCTCATTAATCGTATTTGTTAGAGGATGGACTGGGGCCAATTTGGGAAATACACCTGACAATTTGTATATTCAGGAACCATTGTAATTCCAAAGGGATATCACCAAGAATAGGTAAGCGTGATTGAGTGGCCACTGTATAACAGAGAGAGTATGACAGAGAGAGTGAATATTTTTCTTTGTTTCAGGAATTGTATCATCCTTGATTTTGCTTAAAAAAATTGTTTACTTTACTGGGTAGCATTTAGTAGGAACTTGTTTCTTTACTGTCTATTCTGTAACATAGTGCTAACCTTTGACCTTTGGGTTATTAACTTTTTGGGTTCTTTTCTCAAGAGGGGGAGGGCACATTTATTCAGTTATTTCCTATGTATGTAAATCTGATTTTATTTGATCTTTCTTTAGATATTTGGTGTTGTCAAGTTTAATGATAATAAACAACAAAAGAAACTTAACTTTGTGTGTTGGTCCCACCCATCCGCAATTAACCGTATTTTTTTCACGTTTATGTGTCTTGTTGTCACATAGCTGTGTGTGTGTAGTTAAACTCATATTTATATGTATGGGGAGGGAAAGATTGTCTTTTACTAAAATATAGTCGTATAGATAGGCTGGACAAGAGACACTTACTCATTCCAGAGACAGATCTTCTCCTTAAACTATTCACCCGTGAAATCTATTTCTCACACCTTTATTTCTCACGTACTTATCACCATCCACCCTACTCAGACGGGACCATAAATAACTTCCAAACCTATCGGTACGACAGTAGACAGCCATCATCATCATCAGCCAGCTTATATGTCCACGGCCACAAATACGAATGCAACAGTTCCGAGATAAACGTCTGGTGTGCTCTCCCCCATAAACTGGACCATTTTTTTGGCTCGAGAACACCGTAAAGGCTAAACATTTTCTGGATACGCTTCAATAGTATGATGCACCTCAGCTTGATGATATGAAGCCCCATGTGTTCCTTCAGCAAGATGGGGCATAGTCATACTGGGAATTAGAAGTGTACAAATTCATCAATGAAAAGTTCCCTTGCCGTTTGATTGGACGAGATGGCCCTATTCCATGGCTTCCTCGCTCCCGGATATCATGCATATGGATTTCGTTTTTATGGGTCTACATAAAGGACAGAGTGTATGTAAAGAAGGTTAACTATATCACGGAACTATAACACCGGATTGAAGAGACATTAGCTTCATCTATCACTTTGATGTTCTGCGTGCTGTTAATGGGGCTCACGTGGATGTTTATTGAATTCTGTTTGACTGATGTATTGACTGAACAGTGGTAGTCTACTTAATTAAAACAATTAAAATTTCTTGAGTTGTGTTATTAATTGCTGCAAACCGTTTTCCGATAACTTCTATAATAACGAATTTGTTAAGGTTTATAATGGGGTGAATAATTTAAAGACAACATCACCCCTAGTGGGCCCATGTTGTCGTAGATTTCCGATAGGAGAATTAAGACTAGGTTTGGTCCCTTCTGAATAGGTTTGAATAGGTGATAGACTCAGTGAGAGTTAGTGAAAGGTAATAGAATTTCCACACACGTGAGATGATAGATTTTGATATAGTGGCTGTCTCTGAAAAGCGAAAAGAATTCTTCTCTCTCTCACCTATCTTCTACAACAGTTGTTACAGCGTCAGACAGACTACACCAATATACATATTACGTATATTTCTATCACTCACAGGCACGCACATACACGTGACGACAGGTAACCACACAGACGTGGGAAAACTATAACAATGATATATATATTATCTAGAACGAGCTGACCAAACACGATTATTTAGTTCAAGAGCGATTTTAATATCAGGAAAAATCGGCTCACAACATCAAAGAAAGTACATCAAGGAAAATACATATACACATAGTCACAAAACTTCAAGGAAATGTTGCAAGGATGATAGCCCCGTTATGGTGTTAACTCTAGGTTTAGCCCGGCCCCGTTAAGAGAACAGATGATGGCGCCCGAGTCACAGATACATAGGGTTTGAGTCTAAGAGTTTTTCTTTGTTTTATCTCGTAATTATATGCACAGAGTTTGAAAAAAAAATCTGATTTAACCTAAGACAAAAACACAAGAACTCTAGCCTTAGCAACAAATTATGCAGATTTGAAAAAAAAAATTAGGACAGCAACAGGGTGTCAAAGATATAATAGTGAAAATATCACTCAGACCAGCGTACACTCATTCATTCCGCCATGGCTTCTCATTCAGGTACTCACGACTTTGCTCGCTGCCTCTTGGAACACACTGATTTTAGATCTTTACACAGACTCAAAAAAAATGCAGTCTTCTGCCAAGAAGTCCCCAGTTCCAAAAGACGTATTTAACTCGGAGTCTCCGGGAACGACTACTTGGGTGTGCAAATTTGTTCAAATGTCTGATTAAGTCACCTAAAATTATTCCAGGCGCGGGAGTTAGCGGAGCACAGTGTCAATAGCGTAGGTTTCTAGAAATGATGAATGTCAGGTCGGTGCCTTCCCTCAGTATAGGATTCACTTTAGTCACACCACAGATTTGTCCACAAATAATATATAGATATAGTCGGGAAATGTTAGTTAATACTTGAAGTATCTCGCGCCACCCGGCAGAAAAATTACGTAGAGTTTCTAGAAGAAATTAAGTGCTGGCTCCAAGGTCCAGTATTTTTCATTACAGTCTTTGAAAACCCGTTATTGGGATATTAGTATTTCTGTCTAACTTGCACCGTCAGATCAGTGTTACTTGAGAAAACCCACGTGGTTCAAAATAAGGACTGTCTATTTCTTCACAAGTATGGAAACTACTACTAGGTGCTGGTAAAGTTAGGGTCACCCCAAAACTTTCACTGTGTGGAGGAAAAATAACACATATAATATAATAAACAGAATCTGAACTGGTTATAACTTACATTTAAACTTGCAAGCAGAGAGCTTTGCTTATCATTTAAACTTCCCGTGACGTAAGTTATAATTAAAAATCAGCATTCCTCATAAATTAGGAACACGTGCGTATCCCGTCATCATTCATGAGGCTCGATTCTAGAGTTTATACGTTAGTTTAGAAAAATACACTCGACTGAGTATTAGCAGTTAAATTAAATTCATAAATAGCTACAATTGCCGTTATAAGCTAGAAATTTTAATTTTATTCTGCTTTCCACTGAATGCTTCCCTAGAAAATATAATAGCCTACCACTTTATTTCTCTTCTGCGCTAAAGAAATAGATTAAAATGAATTAAGCGATTTAACACTTTAACACTCACAAAATCTATATATCTATCATATTAATTACCTCAACCACAGAATTACAGGTAGTCGCACAACTTAAGAATAAAATGCTGAAAATATTTCTGGAAGTCTAGAAGTTCGACAAATTGCCGAAACAAACTGAGATCTTCGCTAACAGCTATTCTGTTTTCGAGCGACCTATCTACTGTGAGTCTATGAGCGAGAATGAAATTAAAGTTTCAAACTTGGCCAATATCTTAAAATCAGACAAAGGGCCCAAACTTATTTCGCCAAGCGAAATTATCTCCCCTACTCCCAACATTTACGTCCGCTTAACGCGTGTCGTAACTGTCACCTACTGACCACGATGTACGCGTGTCAGTTTCAAATCCCAGACAGCCTGACTCCATTGCAGGGCAGTTTTCACACTACAGCTGACCATGGCCCACCGTGAGCGCCGTGTCAGTTTGGGATTTTCCAGACAAATGTCTGGATACTGACCGGTGCAGATGTAAAGTATCACACCTCACCGGGACTTATGCCGAGAAGAAGCTCGCGCGCTCGGTGAGAATGTAGACGATTTGCTACGTCCTATGTTCAGCGAACCGACTTATCACGCCTTCTGACGCCCTGCAGCCCTGACATCTACGTAATATCGTCCTAGCGCGATTCTCAGTTTTAGAGAAAGAAACAGGTAAAGTTTGCGAATTATATGAAAATAATATTCGCAAAACGAATGGATGAAAAAATATACAGGAAAAAAAAATACAGAGATAATAAAAGAGAGAATTTGGGTGAACGAATAGGAAGAAGATGTAGGAAATTAAATGAATATAAACCCTACGTGACAGAGCCTCCCCCCTTTAAGATATGGAAGCACTCCATGTCTACGTTATGGAGTTTAATTTCCTATAACCGTAGCTTCGGGGTGTCTGTCCTCTTCCCTCTCATCTTCCCCCTCCATCTCTGTCCAATTCCTACTCAAGTCCACTCCTCAAAGTTTCCTTCCCCCGGAATGTCTCCCATGCGCGCTTGAAAGAGCGTCGCCGCTTCTGACATTTTTGAAAGATTTCCTGTGATAGCGGTGGAATATCCCTGCCACTATCATCATCTTCGTCAGTTTTGGCGATCGTCAGGAGATGGTCGGAGGTTGGCACTGGTTTTTCCAAGTATCTCTTTAAGAGATTTAAATGGAAAACCTTCTCCTTTCCTTCAATAGAGATCTGGTAGTTAGCCTTAGAAATCTTTTTCAGGACGGTAAACGGCCCTTGCCATCCGATCTTCAGTTGGTTGTTCTCAGTAGGGAGTAACACCAAAACTTTCTCTCCTGCTTCCAGTTCTCTCTCTTCCGCGACTTTCCTGTATCGGTTAGCGTGCTTTGTGCGAGCTCGCTTAAAGTTAGTCGTTGCTAGGTCCCACCCTAGTTTCAACCTTTCCTTTAAAAAACCGACACATATTTACTTGCTGAGACGACTGTCTCATCCGCCTTCTCGTCTGTCAGAGACTGAAGTAAGGCTTCAAGCGGGCCCTTAATGGGTCTGCCAAATAAGAGTGTAGCTGGCGGAAATCCTGTGGAAGTATGAGGAGATTCTCTGTAGCCAAATAATGCTGCAGGAATACAGAGATCCCAATCTTCAGGTTTCACTTGTGCCAGCTTACTTAGCATCATGGTGAGGTTTCCATTAGCACGTTCCACGAGCCCATTTCCGGCCGGAGTATATGGCTTAGTGTGGATGTGCTGGGTCCTCAAGATCTTAACGATCTCATCCATCAACAGGTTTCGGTATGGAGATCCATTATCCGTCAACACTTGCTGAGGGAATCCCAACCGAGTGAAAAATCTGCACGAGGGCTTCTGCGACATGCTTGGCATCTGCGCATGTTAGCGGGATAGCTTCTGCCCATAAAGTGCATGTATCGACTAAGGTCAGGATAAACCTGTTCCTTCTTTTAGTCCTTTCGAAAGGCCCTAAAATGTCGATCACAACCCGTTCGAATGGTGTTCCCATTATTGGCATTTCACCCATGTGGACTGGGGGGGTCCGTTGCTTGGGTGGTACACGTTGGCACTGGGCACAGGATTTGACATATCTGATAATATCAGTATTCACTCCTGGCCACCAATAATGAGTGGTTATACGTTGGTTTGTGGCGTTCTGTCCCATATGTCCGCTAAAGGGAAGAGAGTGCCCCATTTCTAGGATTTGGCTTCTGTACTGTTTCGGTACTAGGAGCTGGTTGTAACCTTGGTCAGGCTTGCCCGTTCTCCGATAAAGTACGCCATCCTCAGAAAAAATGTCCCCGTGCTGTTTGGGTTCCTTAGCCATGGGCAGTTTCCTAAAGCAGGGTGCCAAAGTAGGGTCCTTGTATTGCGCTTCTTTAAGTTCCATAGGTAACAAATTTGGCGCAGGCTCCCGTTCCTTCTTGGTTTGCCCTCTTGTAGTTACTGCTGCCACAATCGGCTCTTCCGGTTTCCCAATACACACGTATCTCCCGCCAAGTATGACTGGGTAGATGGGATCATCCATAACAGCCGCTTTGATCACACCTCTGACAAAGTCAGAGTGTATCTCCACCAATGCGATGGGAAGCGCTGTAGGTGCATCACTCTTACGAACTCCACAAAGTTTGACGGTCTCTCCTGTCTCTTGACCGGGTTTAACCAGGTTTCTGGCAACAATGCAATCGTAAGAAAGCCCCGTGTCAAATAAGCAAGAAGTTTGAGAACCGTTCAAAATAACAATACCTCGCGTTGAGGGTCTATCCCCAAGAGGTTGGGAATCACTGTCAATAATTCCGCCTTGCGAGACTGTTAATAAGCATCCGATGCGTTTAGGCTCGGTGTGCTCGGTCTGATCATATGTCCCGTGCTCAGGGGTTCTCCCTTTGCCACCTTGTCCTTTCTGGCTACGCTGCCATGTAGGGCGGTCGGGTTGATCAGACTGTTTGGGGTGGTTGGGGTACTTGTTCTTGTAGAACTTGGATTTTTCAGGAGGGGGTTTTGAGGTCCAGTTTCTCTGTGGTTGTTTTGGTTAGAAGCCTGAGAAGATTGCTCTAGGTTATGTTTTCGAAAATGCTCCTCTGTCGGTTTCCGCTTTGTGGCCGGTAGTTCAGCCAGCGCATTGTGATAACGCTCAGACTTTTCCAAAATGTCTTCAAGTTTTTCTGCCCCCTGCTCAGCGAGAAATCTCCGGGTATCAGCAGACAAAGTGTTCTTTATTTGTTCAGTTAGAACAAGTTCCTCAAGACCTTCATAGGTAGAGGGGAGCTGCGAAAGCTCAAGGCACTTTGTTAGATATCCCTTAAGACGAGATGAGAACTGGTGAAAAGTTTCAGAATTCTCTTTCCGGCTGTTGCGAAACAGTTGCAAAAACTTGCGAGCGTTCATTTCAAAGCGCTCCAGTAACGCTTTCTTCAACACATCGTAGTCGTCTTGTTGGCTACTTTCCAGCTTAGAATAAACATCATAAGCAGAACCTTTTAGGGCCTGGGAAAGTTTCATATTCCAACGCGACCTCTCTAACCCGTACAGAGTTGCAATTTTCTCAAATTTTTCTAACCATGTGTCAATCTTCTCATTTGGACAAGGAAAAGATTCAAGAGTGAAAGACATAGCATTTAGTTGAAGAGATTGAGTGTTAGCAGGGTCAGTTAAGGAAGAATGAGGAGAAGACTCTCCATTGCTGGAGGTAGAGGCAGCCCCACGACTTTGGAACTCTAGAGCTTTAAGCGCCAGCTCACGCTGTCTCTCCTCTCTTTCCTCATGCTGTCTCTCCTTCTCTCTTTCCTCATGCTGTCTCTCCTTCTCTCTTTCCTCATGCTGTCTCTCCTTCTCTCGTTCGTTCGCCCTGCGAATTTCCATTTCTTCATCCATCTTCTTCTGCTGTAAAGCTTCAGCTGCTTTCCTCTCCGCATCATATCTCTCAAGTTCGTCTCTGACAAAAGCTTTCGCTTCCTCTCCTTCCAGTCCCTCCTCTCTCGCTTCGTCCCTGAGGAGTTGTCTAAGCTTTGCCCTCTCGGCCATATTATGTCAGTGACTGAGACACGTGGAGATAGAAAATAGGAAAAAGAATAACCTGGTTCCTACCACTTACGAGAAAAAAAAAACCAAAAATTCAAAAGATGATATCCTTAACCCTGGGATACCTCCTCCAAAGTAAAATCTAACTATCGCTGCTATTATCGGCAATAAAGCACTTAATGCAAAACACGACTACGCCAACTAAATGGTAGTTAAGATTACTTCTGAAAAATAAGTTGCTACAGTGGAAAAGCAAAAGAATATTGCAAAAATTAAAGAGAAAAATAATCCCTTAATTTTTAAAAAATCCACTATAAGTTCGCCCCTGAAGTCAGATCGGGTAAGGGGGGAATTAATCTGGACAAAAAGTCCGAAACACACTCCTTAACTTAGTTCAAACGCCGTTCTGCCTCAGTACCCAGTGAATGTTATACACTCACCACTTTACCAGCATTTAGTATTACAATCAGCAGTTAACATATATCCCGACAAAATCAACCTGTAACCAAAATGTATATTATTCAAAGATGCTGTGGAAAAAAAAAACTTATTAGTTTGTGTGGTCAGCACGCCCGTAAACAGATCGCTAGTCTAGGGGGTAATTTTTTTTTTTAAAAAAGATACACAACTCACAAGACATCACACTCTTACTCTATATCAGAATACAGAATCTTAAGTACAAAATCCAGATAGACGAGTCCACGTTTGTCGTACTCGTCTTCCTATTCTAAGTTCAAAGACCGGAAACGAGTCCCCATTTGTCGTAGATTTCCGATAGGAGAATTAAGACTAGGTTTGGTCCCTTCTGAATAGGTTTGAATAGGTGATAGACTCAGTGAGAGTTAGTGAAAGGTAATAGAATTTCCACACACGTGAGATGATAGATTTTGATATAGTGGCTGTCTCTGAAAGCGAAAAGAATTCTTCTCTCTCTCACCTATCTTCTACAACAGTTGTTACAGCGTCAGACAGACTACACCAATATACATATTACGTATATTTCTATCACTCACAGGCACGCACATACACGTGACGACAGGTAAACACACAGACGTGGGAAAACTATAACAATGATATATATATTATCTAGAACGAGCTGACCAAACACGATTATTAAGTTCAAGAGCGATTTTATTATCAGGAAAAAATCGGCTCACAACATCAAAGAAAGTACATCAAGGAAAATACATATACACATAGTCATAAAAAATCAAGGAAATGTTGCAAGGATGATAGCCCCGTTATAGTGTTAACTCTAGGTTTAGCCCGGCCCCGTTAAGAGAACAGATGATGGCGCCCGAGTCACAGATACATAGGGTTTGAGTCTAAGAGTTTTTCTTTGTTTTATCTCGTAATTATATGCACAGAGTTTGAAAAAAAAATCTGATTTAACCTAAGACAAAAACACAAGAACTCTAGCCTTAGCAACAAATTATGCAGATTGGAAAAAAAAAATTAGGACAGCAACAGGGTGTCAAAGATATAATAGTGAAAATATCACTCAGACCAGCGTACACTCATTCATTCCGCCATGGCTTCTCATTCAGGTACTCACGACTTTGCTCGCTGCCTCTTGGAACACACTGATTTAGATCTTTACACAGACTCAAAAAAAATGCAGTCTTCTGCCAAGAAGTCCCCAGTTCCAAAAGACGTATTTAACTCGGAGTCTCCGGGAACGACTACTTGGGTATGCAAATTTGTTCAAATGTCTGATTAAGTCACCTAACAATTATTCCAGGCGCGGGAGTTAGCAGAGCACAGTGTCAATAGCGTAGGTTTCTAAAAAAATGATGAATGTCAGGTCGGTGCCTTCCCTCAGTATAGGATTCACTTTAGTCACACCACAGATTTGTCCACAAGATATAATCTAGTCGGGAAATGATTGTTAATATTCACGCCACCAGGCAGCAAATTATATAGAGTTTCTAGAAGAAATTAAGTGCTGGCTCCAAGGTCCAGTATTTATCATTACAGTCTTTGAAAACCCGTTATAGGGATATTAGTATTTCTGTCTAACTTGCACCGTCAGATCAGTGTTACTTGAGAAAACCCACGTGGTTCAAAATAAGGACTGTCTATTTCTTCACAAGTATGGAAACTACTACTAGGTGCTGGTAAAGTTAGGGTCACCCCAAAACTTTCACTGTGTGGAGGAAAAATAACACATATAATATAATAAACAGACTATGTACTGGTTATAAACTTACATTTAAACTTGCAAGCAGAGAGCCTTGCTTATCATTTAAACTTCCCGTGACGCAAGTTATATTTAAAAATCAGCAATCCTCATAAATTAAGAACACGTGCGTATCCGTCACCATTCATGAGGCTCGATTCTAGAGTTTATACGTTAGTTTAGAAAAATACACTCGACTGAGTATTAGCAGTTAAATTAAATTTATAAATAGCTACAATTGCCGTTATAAGCTAGAAATTTTAATTTTTAGTCTGCTTTCCACTGAATGCTTCCCTAGAAAATATAATAGCCTACCACTTTATTTCTCTTCTGCGCTAAAGAAATAGATTAAAATGAATTAAGCGATTTAACACTTTAACACTCACAAAATCTATATATCTATCATATTAATTACCTCAACCACAGAATTACAGGTAGTCGCACAACTTAAGAATAAAATGCTGAAAATATTTCTGGAAGTCTAGAAGTTCGACAAATTGCCGAAACAAACTGAGATCTTCGCTAACAGCTATTCTGTTTACGAGCGACCTATCTACTGTGAGTCTATGAGCGAGAATGAAATTAAAGTTTCAAACTTGGCCAATATCTTAAAATCAGACAAAGGGCCCAAACTTATTTCGCCAAGCGAAATTATCTCCCCTACTCCCAACATTTACGTCCGCTTAACGCGTGTCGTAACTGTCACCTACTGACCACGATGTACGCGTGTCAGTTTCAAATCCCAGACAGCCTGACTCCATTGCAGGGCAGTTTTCACACTACAGCTGACCATGGCCCACCGTGAGCGCCGTGTCAGTTTGGGATTTTCCAGACAAATGTCTGGATACTGACCGGTGCAGATGTAAAGTATCACACCTCACCGGGACTTATGCCGAGAAGAAGCTCGCGCGCTCGGTGAGAATGTAGACGATTTGCTACGTCCTATGTTCAGCGAACCGACTTATCCCGCCTTCTGACGCCCTGCAGCCCTGACATCTACGTAATATCGTCCTAGCGCGATTCTCAGTTTTAGAGAAAGGAAAACAGGTAAAGTTTGCGAATTATATGAAAATAATATTCGCAAAACGAATGGATGAAAAATATACGGGAAAAATGAAATACAGAGATAATAAAAGAGAGAATTTGGGTGAACGAATAGGAAGAAGATGTAGGAAATTAAATGAATATAAACCCTACGTGACACATGTTCAAGAAAATATGGGCCTAACACCATATTCCCAATATGCTTCAATGGGAGTGTAACGGGATGCTTTTTATCCCTTTTTTATATAAATCAGGAGTGCACAACTCGGGTTGTTGGTTATTTTCGTATCTTCTGTATTTTGGTAGATATTAATTATATTATTTTGACGTTCTATGAGGTTCGTGGAATAATTGCGTGTTTATGGCGCATGTAAAGCTTCAGAGAATAAAACAATTATAATTAAATAAAATGGTTAAGTAACAAGTTCTCTTAGTCTTAGAAAAAGCATTATTAACAGAATCTTAGAATATATGGTTGGAAACATATTAGACTATAGGTATTAACATTCTACAAATTCCAAAGTTCTGACATGGCTGTTAATCCATTTCCATAACTCCATCCAATCAGAGTTGGATTTCGGCTCAACTAGCCAATAGCGAACGTCATTGTGGTAGGGATTTCCCTATACAAAGACTCAATTTTGACCTGGAGTGGACAGGTTCCCTTGGTCGCTGTGTTAGCCTTCTCTGACTCAAGAGCAGAGGAAGGTACGCATTTACAGCTTGGTTTCAAGAAGTAGGCGCTCAAACCACCTTGCCACTCGTGCTTTAAATTGAGTCAAGAGAGTAGAAAGGTTATTTAAACTATCAAGACACCCCCCCCCCACCCCCCACCCCCAGCGCAAGATGCTCATAAACGGGAGGAGGCAATGGAAAGTGATTTATAGTACGCAAAGGGAGCCGCGCTGGTGTAATGGCTACGACGTTGTACTGGTGACCAGGTGTTCATGGTTCAAACCCGGCCGTCGGCGTTTGAAGAAATGTTTACGACCGGAAATTTGACTGAATAACCTGAACGGCTCCTGCACATAAATCCCGTGTGGATGGGAAGGAGCGAAGCTCCTGACCGGGTTGGAAGGAAAGTCCACTGACCCCCCAGCCTCGCAATGACATGTCATTGGGCCGAAAGAGCTGGAAAGCTCGAGTGCCGCTGGTTATAAAAAAAAAAAAAAAATAGTACGCAAAACACTAAAAATAAGAGACGTTTGAAACATACCGTAGATGGCATAAATGTAGCAACAGCTTATCAACCAAATCACGAAAGTACACTGAAAGAATTGAGTTAGCATCCCATGTGTATGCGTCCTGTTTAGTTCCAGGACCATTATAATAGGGGATTTTAACGCTTACCATTACGCTTTGTCAGGATACCGCGTAGACAATGTAGAAAAACGTCTCTTAAACTTTATAGACAAATAATACGGCTTGTTAATAATAAACTTTGGAACAACAACATGGATGAAACAAATGTTAAAGGATCACATTCAGCAATCGATCAAAGCTTGTCGACCAACAATCTTGCTAATGCGAAGTTGGAAATCATACGTGACACAGATTCGTACCAACATTCCCATCACAATAACCCTCGTAGCCAACTATGTTTCAGATAAAAGATAAGAAAAACGCACTATTAATTTTAAAAAAGCAAATTAGAAGCCTTCCGCTCTGACCGAGAAACGAAAGAACAGGAGGAGATAGAAAAACAAGGATTTAGACACGCTTGAAAGGCACTTACAAATGAAATTATAAAATGGTAATAACATATATAGTCCTACCAAATAGAAGTATGCTACAGCACTTCATATCAATCTACATAACTAACAATACAAGAAATATTGTAAGGAACAAAGACCAGAAAGATTTGTGAAATAACTGTTGTTCAGAAATGCAGAAAGAATGTAAAAGGACTTACCACAAAAAAAAAGGAAGGAATAGAAATAGAGAAAATTATTATGACTCGAAAGAAATATGAACGAAACACATAAAACTGTATTTTAATTAGGGCTGCGATTTTTAACCATTAATTAATCGATTTATCGGTTAAACAATTTTAAGTGATTAATTAATGGGGAAAAAATCTAACCACCGATTAGGAAGACTAAGAGGCAGATGAACAGACAACATCACAGACATTCTACAACATCACAGACATTCTACAACATCACAGACATTCTACAACATCACAGACATTCTACAACATCACGGACATTCTACAACATCACAGACATTCTACAACATCACAGACATTCTACAACATCACAGACATCATACAACATCACAGACATCCTACAACATCACAGACATCCTACAACATCACAGACATTCTACAACATCACAGACATTCTACAACATCACAGACATTCTACAAAAATATGAGCTCACATCAGCCGCGGCGACACACTTGGCGCGAGAACGCAAAATGCAGCTCCCCACGACGCTTCACGGCAACAACGGAAGGACAAAGTAAACTAAGTTTTGATTACTGTCATCTGTGTCTGGTTCCAAAGGTTGTTATTGCCGGGAGTTGTAGTGAGGATAAGCTCTCACTGCAGATAAAATACTTCTATGGCACGCGCCTCAAACAGCCTCTGACAACCAAGTCCAGCTCCCGGCCTTCACGTGTGGCTCAATTTGAGCCCGGCGGAACTGTTTCCACTGACGGGAGAAGGGGCAAAGGCGAGCGACTGGCGCCTTAAAAACCAGCAGCTTCGGGCAGATAGGGCTCGTGATCCTTGGTTGGTAGCTTATCTAAGAGAAGGAACTCTGAATTCAAACCACCGCTGCCTTGCGGGAATATCCATTTATGGAATTGGCTTCGGGAGTAAACCCTGAGGATAAATCCGGAGTCGGAGTCCCTAAGGCAGTCTAATGTCGATTCGACATTATTCTGGCAACTCCTGCGACATGGCTGGTACCAAACTGTATCGGCTACTGCCGTTCCTTTGGATCTACCGGCTGTGTGGAGAGGGGGAACATGCTGCATGGGCAACAGCTTGATCTCCATATAACTGTGCCCAAGCTCGCGCCCTGGAGAGGACACTCCAGCTTCACCCTATAGGTGTCGGCAAAACACGGGAAGTAGCAGTTACCGGTTATAAGCATTTTGCCCAATTGGCGTAGGGCATGGCGCCAGGGGCTACTTCCGACAGTGGGAGAGGTTCTAGGATCTCACTGGACAGCTACCGCCCGCTTCAAGCTGGGCAGCCCCCAGTCAATAAGGTGTTGTCCCGCCACCGTCTGCTTTCCCCATTGGGTGCATGGGGATTAGGGTCAAACCCGAACTGTGGACAGAAAATTTTGCACCAAGCAATTATCGAAAAAATAGAAATAAGCAAACTCTCAGATTGGGATGCTGGAACGTCCGGACTATGTTGACTGGACTATCCGAAAACCTACAGGATGTAAATGATGTAAGGAAGACAGCCATAATTAATGATGAGCTTAAATGACTTCAGGTGGATATAGCTGCACTTCAGGAAACGCGCCTGGCGGGCTCTGGAACGGTGAGCGAGAAGGACTACACATTTTATTGGCAAGGGAAAGATCTTAATAAAGCTAGAGAACACGGAGTAGGTTTTGCGGTCAAAAAATCGCTAACTAAAATGGTTGAACCAGGCGAGAATGGATCAGAACGCCTGTTAACGCTCCGCCTGCAAACTAGCACAGGTCCCATCACCCTTGTCAGTGTGTATGCTCCTACTCTGTACTCTGCCTCAGAAGCTAAAGATGAGTTCTACGAGAATCTAACAGCAATTATCAAAAGCATACCTAGGCAAGAACAGCTTGTTCTCCTTGGTGACTTTAACGCTAGAGTGGGTGCCGATAATGTTTCATGGCCTTCATGTCTGGGCAGGTTTGGTATTGGCAAGATGAATGAAAATGGACAACGGCTCTTAGAGTTGTGCGTCCACCATGACCTCTGCGTGACCAACACCTACTTTCAGACAAAACCCCAGCATAAGGTGTCATGGAGACACCCACGATCCAAGCACTGGCACCAACTTGACCTGATTCTCGTCAGAAGGCCACTCCTCAGGTCTGTGCTCTCCACGCGCTCGTACCATAGTGCAGACTGTGATACAGATCACTCCTTGGTTTGCTGCAAAATCAGAGCACAACCAAGAAAACTCTATCGTGTCAGACATGAAGGGAAACCACGCATTGATACCAGCAAGATGTCAGACCCTTTCATGATCGCTCAATTCACTGCGACCTTCGAGAAAGTGCTCAGTAGCCCTCAGCATGGTGATACTATTACAGAGAACTGGGAGCATCTACGGAACACCATTCAAAGTACTGCACTTGCCACCTTTGGTAAGAAAACAGCAAAGTCAAATGACTGGTTTGATGCTTCATCAGATGTGATGGCACCTGTCATTGAAGCTAAGCGCAGTTCTATGAATGAATACAAACGTTCACCGAGTGCCAGAACCCTACAGATCCTGAGGGCTACGAGAAGCAAAGTTCAACAAACTGCTCGACGCTGTGCAAATGACTACTGGCTCCAGCTCAGTGAGAGCATCCAGATCGCAGCGCAAACAGGCAACATTAGACAAATGTATGACGGTATAAAGAAAGCACTTGGCCCCCATAAAAGTAAGACGGCACCGCTAAAAACCATCAGCGGAGAGAAGCTAACCGATAAGGGTAAGCAGATGGAGAGGTGGGTCGAGCACTACTCTGAGCTTTACGCTAGAGACAATACCGTTACGCCTGCAGCCCTTGATGGTGTCAACAGTCTGCCAACTATGGAGGAGCTGGATGCCGAACCAACATTAGAGGAACTCAGCAAGGCCATTGATAGCTTGGCCTCTGGCAAAGCACCAGGCAGTGATGGGATTCCTCCTGATTTAATCAAATGCTGTAAGAGCACGCTATTACATCCCCTGCATAGGATGCTGTGCCAGTGCTGGGAAGAGACAACTATTCCTCAAGACATGCGAGATGCCAAGATTGTAACACTGTATAAAAATAAAGGAGACAGAAGTGATTGCAATAACTACAGAGGCATCTCTCTTCTTAGTATTGTTGGTAAGGTTTTTGCCAAAGTCATCTTAATGCGACTACACAAGTTAGCTGAGCGCATATATCCAGAGTCACAGTGTGGATTCCGAGCTGGCAGATCAACAACAGACATGATCTTCTCTCTCCGCCAGCTTCAGGAAAAATCAAGAGAGCAGAAAAGACCATTATATATCGCCTTTATAGACCTCACAAAAGCATTCGACCTGGTTAGTAGGGATGGACTCTTTAAAATCCTCCTGAAAATGGCTGCCTTCTAAAATGCTGGAAATG
>JAMPIV010013370.1:0-118590 GCA_024509875.1 Oreohelix idahoensis | reverse complement strand
CTGCCCAACGTGAGACCAATATTTCAACACATAGATTAAATCAGCTGCATACATTTGTGACCACTGCCTTTGCGGTCTGGATGACAGCGATCTGCACCTGTGCCATTGAGTGCCATTAATCTTACATTTGTGTGCAATATTTCATTGATTGCGGTTATTTGCCTGTTCACCACAGTTGGTGCAGGAAACCTGGTGAGATAGAATTTGAGGACATGAAGCCTCATCAAAGCTAATGCAGCATTTGATAGCCTGAAGACAACTCTTATGCTGAATTTGTATGATCTACTGTAATCTACTTCAGATAGAAACAATCAGGTGCAGTCCCTTTATTTGGGATCTGAAAACACCATTCAATAAAAAAATGTCCACACTTAAACATTTACATTTATTATGCGGCCGTGATTAAAACAATAAGGTCCTCACACCATTTGACTATCAATTTTAGACAGTATTAACATCATTCCTGTGCTCTTATCACCTACAGTGTACACTTGATTATAATCAAGTTATGGATAAACAAAGATTCCACCTTAGTTTACTTTATTATATGTAAATTAACAGTTCTCTTCATTTTTATCCATTGCCTGCCCCCAAAGGATTTGATGGACAAGAAATTAAAATTGTAATATAATCTATAAACTTAACAACAGTCTTCTATTAATTCAATTTCATTGAATTTACAGTAGTGTTGTTATTTTTATGCACTTATCATTATACTTACAATACCCAAGACACGTAACTCAAGCCATACAACATATAATAATCTCATAAAATATTTCAGCGTGAGATCTTAGAAGAGGATAGCGGATAGTGTTACCCTGAAAGAATAACATCATCAATCAACAAATTAGACACAGGGACTTAACATAGATTACCTCAATCTGAGTACACGTAGTTGTATAAACATCAATAACCTCTCTGGCACACATCACCACAACTGTACACCAAGCATCCATACTATGCTGATTCAGTCAACAGATTTCGCTGGCTGTCATGTAGTCCGCATGCAGGCCATCGACCTGCCAAAGATACTCATATTATGGTGGAGATGCATAAGGGAAAACGCTCCCATTGTGGCCACAAGAAGTGCTTTTCAAAAGACATGTGAAAGAACGTCCATTGAAAAACCTTTGACACATAAACCATACATATGGGAAGCTGCTGCGCAAGACCGAACTGGCTTGGCGCACATCTCTTCGGTAAAGGTGCAGCAGCATGCAGACAACATCCAGAATAGCAGCATCGAGAGACGAGCTAAAAAAGCAAGCGTTTAAAAAAACCTTCACAATGAAGTCACTACATTCCCTGGCCCCCACACTGTCTGATATCCTTCAAGGCCACGCAACGGCTCCATCCAGTCCCAAACCTGTCGTATCCATAAGACTAATCAACTAACATATATCCTAATTACACTGACAAACAACATTATTCTTTCTTATATAAGAATAAGTGTTCTTAGGTCAGTTTCTTGCGCTGATTTCAAATTTGAAATCCGTTTATCTCTATCACGTCGGGTTCTTAAGATATTTGTGAATAAATATATTTTTGGGAACCCGTTATTTGCTCCGTTTCATTTTTACTATATAACTTATTAAAAATTAATAAAATGCAAAATAATTCTACTTTTTATACTGCTAAAAGATGCATGACATATGTTACGCTATTTTTCAAATAGTTACTGTATTTTGAAATAATTCTGAGCAAAATATGGCTTCTAGAAGTTGTAGAAATTCGGCTGATCTGTTCTGTTACGTGTGCGGATATTTTACCGATCGTGTTCACCAGAAAAACTTTACACCATTACTAAAGAAAGCATATGAACTTATTTCGATTCGAAAGTTGATGATGCAAATAAATCTTGGAAGCCAAATGCAGTTTGTTCGACTTGTGCAAATACATTGGCAGGTTGGTTACGAAAATCGCCGAAGCATAAGTCGATGCCTTTTGGAGTGCCAGTAATATGGCGTGAACCGACAAATCACGCTACTGATTGTTACTTCTGCTTGACAAATATCCATGGTTTCACTTTTAAAACTAGAAAGTCTGTGGTTTATCCAAATATTGAATCGGTTTCGAAACCAGTGCCTGATGATCCAATCACGTGTCCGACCCCAGTTCCACCAGAACAATATCCGTTGGACGTGAATGAACCATCAGAAAGTGATAGTTTACCTGCTTTAGAAACTAATTCTGACTCGGATTATATACCGGTGAATGATGGTGTTCACTTAATTAACCATTCAGAACTTTCAGATCTAATACGTGATCTCGCTCTTACCAAAGGACAACCGGAATTACTCGGTTCGCGACTCAAAGAATGGAATCTTTTAGCGCCCAATACTCCGATATCTAAATTTCGTCATAGACACAGAGAACTTGTTCAATACTTTGAGATGGATGATGACATTTGCTATTGCAAAGATGTAAACGGTCTAATGGTGCACCTCGGTCATGAGCACATAGTCAACGAATGGCGACTTTTCATCGACTCTTCCAAGACTAGTCTAAAAGCCGTGTTATTGCATAACGGAAATTTATTTTCATCAATTCCAGTCGCCTACTCTGTTCATATGAAAGAAACTTATGACAATATGGCTATACTTTTGGCAAAAATAAAGTACAATGACTACCAATGGCGGATTTGTGAGACCTAAAGGTCATTGCAATTCTCACGGGCATGCAGACTGGGTATACTAAATTTTGTTGCTTCCTATGTGAATGGGACAGCCGCAACAGACAGGAACATTATGCAAGAAAGGAGTGGCCTATCAGGGATCGTATGCAGCTCGGGCATAAAAATGTAATACACGAGCCATTAGTTAACAAAGACAGCATCATTTTACCACCGTTACATATAAAGTTTTTACTCATGAAGAATTTCGTAAAAGCGTTAGATAAAACGAGCAAAGCTTTCACTTATCTTCGAGAAAAGTTTCCGCAAGTTAGCGATGCAAAGATAAAGGAAGGTATCTTTGTAGGACCTCAGATTAGGAAAGTTATTGCAGACAAACAATTCGAGCACTTGTTACATGGTAGTGAACTTCGCGCATGGATGGCATTCAAATCGATCGTCGATAACTTTCTGGGAAATCACAAATCTGTCGACTATGTGCATATTGTTAAGCAGTGCATAGATTCATACAGAATTATGGGCTGTAACATGTCCCTCAAAATCCATTTGCTCGATTCGCATCTTGACTTTTTCCCTGACAACCTTGGCGAAGTCAGCGATGAACATGGAGAACGATTCCATCAAGATATCGCCGTAATGGAGTCACGGTATCAAGGACGGTGGAGTGTGACCATGCTTGCCGATTATTGTTGGATGCTTCATCGCGATGTACCACATGCCATTCACCGACGAAAGTCGACTGCAAAGAAATTCAAGCCTACATAACTGTTATACTTCTTGTACAAATGATGTTGTAATACTGTATGCATTGTTAAAAAACTTCAATTGCGTATTTCTAGAGATCCCGACCTGATAGAGAAAAACGGTTTGCAGATTTAAAAACAGCGCATTAAAATTGACCAGAAAAACATAGAAAATGTTAGAGAAAGAAAAAAAAAGTTTTTTTTTGTTTAGCCCGTGTATCAAACGATTTCTGGCCATCTCTTCTGTCCATCTAAATCGTTCCATACATGCGGGTAAGGGCTATCAATGGCTCAGCTGCTTTCCGAAGAATGTATGTTATGGCCCTATATATCACCACGGAACCGATTAAAAGAACGTGTTTTCCTGATTGTTTGGGGCTAGGCATCTCTCTTATGGCCTTAACTGTCTTTCGTCAGGTCTGATACCATTCTCTATTGATGACAAAGCCTAAATATTTAGTTTTCTGTCTTTAGAAATTCCCACTTTGAAGACAGTTTTAAAACTTATTTGTATGCCTGAGTCTATCAAAGACTATTTCTACCTCGAAGGAGGTCTTCTATTGTGTCCTGCGGTATGTATCCAGTATGTCCGTCAATATATGCTAGGGGGCGAATGGTTGTAAACCCTTTAAAGAAAAAAGGAAATAAGTGTAAAGAAGACTTTCGTGGGTATTCGTCCCTGAGTGCCATACCATGATTGCGTGGAGATCCTTTTAGAAATAATATTGTAATAGGAACCAAAGAGTGCATCACGTCTGATCCACAATCGCAAGCGAACACGCAACCTACGGCGTGTGGGAGTGGGTAGGTGCGAACAGACATAGTGTGTTTTCTAGTTGGTATGGCCCTCATGTGTCATAATGGTGGATACACCTCAAAAGAAGGTGAGGGAGGGTTATGGGGGGGAAAAAAAAAGAACGGGGCTAATGGGAGGGACACATGTTAGTGTTGGATCTTGTGTTGGGATGGGGGTGTCGTGTTCATAGATCATAGGTACTTGAGCGCTGAAGTGGCAGGGGAGGGGATCGGTCCTACATTCCTAAAGTAACAAATTATTCCTTTTTCATTTTTTTAATGTTACGCGGGGGCAACTATTTTTTTTTAGATTGAATACCCCTTTATCTGTCCTACCTTATTGATGTTTTCGTGACACTGGGCGAGATATTAACTCCCAGCCTGCCTTCCCCGCACCCGTCCTTCCCCGATCCCTGACCTACACCGACCTGGGGGGGGGAGGGGGGGGGGGGCATGGAGGGAGGGAGGTCACGCGGTTTGTGTTGGCAGTTCAGGTTAGGAGGTGGGGTTCAGATGTTTAGGCTTGGGGGGTTTATATAATCGTCTGGCAGCCGAGGCCGGGAAGGCGCTAACAGGGGCGAAGCGGAGTGAAATTCTAGTGTTTTTGTGGTCGACATTTATTCTCTGGCGGGCGCACGTCACTTTATCTAATCGATATTCATCCTCTTTTGCAGACTCATTGGTCCTCAGCCCTCCTGCCTCCGTCGCCCAATCAGAAATACTGACGCAAGCTATCGAGATAGCGCTTCGGTGTACTAGTCTCTGAGCACGAGAGAAAAAACGTGCGTGCAGGTAAGTCGGATGACTTATGTCGGATGAGTGTGACTGTACGCGTTCAAACTCAAGAGATCTCTAGGCGGACGTAAGACGCAAGTCAGACAATGCACGACAGGAAGGCGTGTGCAAAGCTCAGGGCATTGTTCTCGAGGATACTCGAGAACTGTAGACTATCAAGTGAAGGAGGAAGCGTTCTATCATCTGATTCGGACGTGACGTCTGTGCAGGGGTCGGTGCGAAAGATGTCGTCTGCCGCCTTCTGCATTGTCTATGTCGTGGCGTGCGTGCGCGCAGGCGCGCGCGAGCGTGAGAGCTGCCTCTCACGACTATGCATGCTAAGGCGTAGGTAGGTAGCGTTCTCTAGGAGAGTGTGCTGAGAGACAGCTCTCTACAGGATCATCGGGGTGTATGTCCATTCTCGACGCAGCGATACTGAGTTATCTAGGTATGGGGGGGGGGGGGGGGGGGGGGGAGAAGAGTTGTACTACAAGGTCGTTATGATTATTGTCTGATACTAAGCTACTGGGGGCGACAGTAGCGCGTGCAAAGGAGCGGATGTTGTCACAGTCGTAGAGTAGCAAGTTATTTGTATCTAGACATGCGTCTAATGTATATTGCGTTTTAAGGTCTTGATTGATGGTAGGTTGACGGATGTGATAGCACGAATACGTCATGCAGGTTGAGGACGAGGGGGCTCTGACTGTGTTATGCGTGTAGTGGAAATGGGCTGGTGCGCTATATTTGGGTGGCTTTCTTATGGCGGGAGATGTGTCGCGGTTAAGCGTTCTTATATGGTCTATATTTATACAGCATGTAACATGAGTATGCGTGGGAGGGGTGGTGCGGTTGCGCGATCTGGTGGGGGGTGAGTAGTGTTGTGACATAAGTCAGTGACTGTATAGGTGTACAGATGAGAATGGATAGTAGAGATCGTCTGTCGATAGATCTAGTTGTGAGTTTCAAAGGCTGGCGCGTGCGCAGTTCTATGTTGAGGAGGGTAGATGGGTGGGTATGGACAGTGAGGGGACAGAAGATGTGAACTCTTGCGATGCTAGGTTGAGATGGGAGGTGATCGAGTGTATAGTGGAGGATAGGGTATATAGTTATTAGTATTTGTAATATTTTGCATCTAGTGGAGAATGGAGATGATAGTATTTGAAAGGAGTGGGTGGGGAGGGGGAGTGTGGGGGGAGGAATGGGGTGGGATTGGGGTAAGGTGGGGGGGGGGGGGGGGGGAGGGGGGGTGAGAGGTGAGCTATCGCTCTGTCACGTCGGGGGATGAATACATTTCGAGAATGAGTACTGAGCGGTTGGCTTGAGAGGGTTATAACTGATGGGGCTTGCGTAGGTGTTTAAGCTAGATAAGACATGCTCTTGGGGTGTGGGGGTTTATTGATATGTGAGTGGTCACGTGAGGAGAGTTAGGGATGAGAGGCAAGATAGCAGGTTAGCAGAGGGGTGATTAAGTGTGATGGTCGTGTGTGTCTCTTACTCTTATATGTGGTGTAGATGTCATCATAGATGTGCTGTATGAATATTTGCGGATTAGACTTTAGGACTTACATGGGGATAATGAGACGGAAAAGGGAAGGAGTGATGGAAGTGTTGAGAGTGGGTAGGGGTAGATGGGGAGGTGATGTGACAGACAAGAGATAGAAGGGGGGGGGGATGTGTTGGGGTGGTAGAATGATGGGAATTTTAGATGGATTGGGTAGGAGGTGTAGAAGAAGGATGTAATTGGGAGGGGGAGAGGGGAGATGAGTGGTGTAATGATAGGATTAGTTGTGAAGTAGGGGGGGGGGGGAATTTTGTGAGTGGTTTGAGAAATGGGAAGTAAGGGGGAAGGTAGAGGATTAGGAAGGATGTTTTTGTAGGGATGGAGAAGGAAGCCGTTTTGAGGGGTTTCCGTTTGGGGGATGGGTGGGAGGGAACGGTGGCTGGGTGTCGGTCAGTGTAGGGGGTATAGGAACGTTGGTTGAATCGGTTGTGGGGGGTATGAGTTGTGAGGGATTAGTTTGGAGTGTATGAGTGTGTATTGGGCCCCGTGCACTATGGTCTAGTGAGGAGTGGTTGCAGACTTATTTGTGGTAATGGTTCTCTATTGGTTGTAGTGTGTCTTAACGTTGAATTATCCACTTGTGCTACAGATTGTGCCTCTATTCTATAGTGGTAGTGTTTCCTGACATATTCAATATTTCATGATGGGGAAAAATCTCTGGACTTCGAGGGACGTTCAGCGGATTCCCGGGGGAAAGGGGGTGTGGCAAACAAATGGGTCAACGATAATGCGAGTCTTCTGCTAGGGGCTGTATTGGATCGATTGCCCTGGTGTGATATAATCATAAATTTTTACTCTGCCCTTTGCTATAAATAGGGAGTTGGGGCTTACCGTTATGTAGTTATGTGTTATTTAGGAAGCGATTGTGAATTTGTCCTGGAGATCAATGTAAATATTGTTGACTTTGATTTTCTGGGGTCATAGTATATTCGAACCTTGTGTTTGTTAAAAAAATCTCCCCTAGGATAAAGGTTCCTGACATGCCTTTTGTAAAACAAATGGGTGTTCAAAATTTGTTTCACCTAAGGAAAATTTTAACCATGCCGTCCCCCATTGACTTTAGTCTTTGTCCTGTGAAAGCTAGGTGTGTTTTGGACGGTTGGAAATCGTACCAATTGTTGGATCTTCTTGAACAGCTGGAACCTAATAAGGCTGATGGATGCTCCTGTATCCACCAGTGCTCTATACTGTTGGCCCTGTATTGACATGATGCAGGAAACTGTGGTCCGGATGTATTTTGGTTCTATCAGTCAACATCTCTTCTTGATGAATTTTCTTCCATGGTCCTACTTGTTGTGCTTTGGTTTGTGTTGTTTCTTTCGTATTGGACCAGTTTCTATGGTGGTGACCCTCACTAACGGTCTGCTTAGTGCGTGGCGCGTCCGTTTCCCTGACGCATGAGGGGTTGAGGTGTGCTTCTGGTGTACCGGTGTCTGGTATATTCGCGTCGGGGTGGTGTGGGTTGTTGCTGTTGGTAAGTGTTCTCCCTTCTGAGTGGTGCATTGGTATAATTTGCTGTACAGGATTTATAGCTATGTCCAATTCTCCCACATGTAAAGCATCCCATTGTATTTACATTATGTACATCATTTGGCCTCTGTGCAGGGGGTCTATAGGTACGTGTCTTATCATTTTGGTATCGTGGGCGAGCCCATTGCCTCCTGGCATGGTCAACCTCCATAGGTTCATGCTCAGAATAGTCCCCTATGGTCTAAACGGGGTTCCCTACCTATTCTTTGTTGGAACCTTCGGCGAACATTTTCTTCCTGTATTGCTGCTTGGATTGTATCAGCAATTGTCTTCGTATCTTTTCTAAAGAGATGCATTCTGATATTGTCTGCTCTAAGGCCATCAACAAATATCCCCACCAGCTGTATTTCCACATCAGGTGTGGTAGGTATTTCTCCACAAAACGCCTCTTCTGCCATATTGAGGAATCTATCTCCAAAAAGCTGTACTGATTCATCTCTTTCCTGTTTCATGCTTCTAAGGACTGACCAAGCGTGCATTTTGTCTATGATTTCTCCATACCTTTGGATTAGCTCTTTTCTAAGGGACGCGTAGGTCTCTGTGGGGTACTGCTGGGACCTCCTTCTTAGGAAATCAGTCACTAATAAATCGGAGCTTAACAGAGCGATTTTCTTTTTCTCGTCATCAGTTATTGCCTCTGCTATTGACGCAAATTTTTCCATGTCGGCCAACCATCTTCTGAATCTTTTCTTGTCTCCATCAAACGGTTGGACGATGGATCTGACTTGGGTGAATTTTGCGTAGTTGTCAGCTTTCTGTAAGTTTTCCGTGATGCGCTGTAGCGCTATCATTGTGGGTCCTTCCATATTCTGATTGTCTTGGGGCTGTAGTGGTTGTACATGTGCGGGTTGGTTTGGTGGTTGTTGCTGTTGTTCAACATTAAGCTGTTGGAAATTTTGTAGTAAATTTTCCATCTTCGTGATTTTCTGTTCGGCTTATAGTGGTTTATGATCCCTGGTTATTTGCTTTGTTTTAAGAGAAGTGGTCACGAGCACCATATATAACGTATCATGTGACAGGGTGTGTCTTATTAATTCAGTGCCTCTAAATTTCTCAGAGTCTCTTAATTTCAATAGATTCTTATAGAGCAGAGAGTAGGTTTAGTTAACTAGCCTGGCCGCTAGAGTTTGATATTCCTCTCTTTTTATATTGTATTTCCAGGTTCGACTTTGCTTCTCTTAGATGTAAAATGTGGCAAATAAATTGGGATGGATTGACTTAGCAGCATAATGTCTAGCTTTAGCAATTAGTTCTTCAACAGCATTTGTTTTCAATGAAACAAACTTTTAATAGCTTTCAACAGGAATTTGTTTAAGTCAAACACAATAAGGTCTTGAACAGTTTCATATGTACAGTAATAAGCATGGAGTAGAACATGTCAATTTATTATTTCATTGATGCAAAATCCCTTTTGCATCTTTGCATCATCCTAATGTTTCAAATGGCGAGACTCCTCTATCTTTCCACAGTGTTCCTTTATTAGATCAACGTTTTCTAGGTTTGACGGCATTTCCCCATCTCTTTCAGTTTCATATAATCTTCGAGCGCAGCTCTGGTTCAATGCTGGCTGGCAGCTCTATCAGTTAAGCATTCAATTGTTTAATAAATACTCACAATTGTAATGAAATTTCACACGACTCACACAACATGTTGAAAATACACTTTGGCTATATAAGTGTGAAGTTGATCTCCTCAACATAAGAAAAACACAGAGCTGGACTAAGCAGGTCCTTTCAGTACGCTCTATTCTTCCAACTGACTAATATGGCGTCGCGTTCTCATTCATCCCGGGGAAAAATTCTGAGCTCTCTGATTGGTTAGGGGGATCACATGACTACTATGTGGCATTTGTGAAGCGAAGCTAGCCTAAATAAAATTTATGTCAATTAGTTATTTTTATCTTCTGTTTCTCATAAGATATTAATTTATGTTAATCTGTGCTTCCTTCGTCTTCGGTGGGATATAGCCTGTTTTCCGAAGAAATCACGGTATACCCGGCTACACTGTTTCTTCTATATCTTTGCAGAGCCGCTTGCTTTCTTAGTTCGATTTTTGTGTGCATTTTATTGTCCTCCATGGAGCAGGGGTTTTATTCACTGTTATGTTTTTTTCTATTATTGTGTTCAGGACTTATTTGTTTTGGAATATTTAAGATGGGTTTGTGTCTGGATGCAATTCTTAGTATTTCTTCTATAAGGTTATTTGTTAAAGTATCTACACCAGTGTTTATAAACCTTATTGTATGCACGGCACACTTTTCAATTTTCTAAAAAAATTGCGGCACACCTATCTGACCCCGCGCCTGAGTAAAAAAATTACAGTGATATATACTAAATTAACTATAATCAAAACAGATGTTCTCAGTTAAGATTCAATTTAGACAAACTGAAAGATCCAGAAATCGCGGGCATCTTTGAGGCAGCTGTTAGAGGAAAATTCGCAGCTCTCAACTTTTAGGAGGATGATATCAACTCAATCACAGAGAACATGAAAGACGTGCTCATTGAATCAGCAACAGAAATACTTGGTAAAAGAAAGAAAATAAACAAACCATGGGTTACAGATGACATTCTGAAGTTTTGTGATACACGGCGGGAAATGAAAAAGGACAGAATATTGTAAAGAATTATATAACTGTAAAATCGACACTGACTATAGCATATTAAACAACATTCAGTGCGAAAACAGGGAACTCGGAAATGCAGCAATATTGCGGGAAGAAGTGGAAGAGGCTATATGTTCGCTGAAAGGAGGGAAGTCACCGGGTGTGGATAATATCCCAGCAGAGCTCTTGAAATATGGAGGACCAGATAAAGTAAAAATCATGACAACAATTTGCCAGAAGATATGGAGTACAAAAAAATGGCCAAAAGAGTGGACGCAGTCATTAGTAATACCGCTTCCAAAGAAAGGAAATCTAAAAATGTGCAAGAACTACAGAACCATTAGCCTTATTAGTCATTCAAGTAAAGTAATGTTAAGGATACTTTTGAACAGAATAAAACAGAAATCAGAAGAAATCTTCTCCGATGAACAGGCTGGCTTTAGACCAAAAACAAGTACCTCAGAACAAATCTTTAATATTAGATTATTGATCGAAAAACATCTCCAGCATCAACACGATTTATACCATAACTTCATGGATTTCACAAAAGCCTTCAACCGAGTCTGGTATGAAGGCTTATGACAAATAATGAGAAAATTCAATTTTGATACCAACATCATAGATATCATTGAAGCACTATACAAGGACGCAAGCAGTGCTGTTTTTGCAAGCAATGACATTGGAGAATTTTTCAAAACAACTGTAGGAGTTCGCCAGGGATATACCCTGTCCCCAGTGCTCTTTAGCTCTTAGTATACGAGCGGCCTCTTAGAGAGGCCGATCCCCGTCAATAGCGAAAATTTATAGGTGAATGCATGTTTAAAACCACTGAACAATTTAATTATGTGCATGATATAGGGGTTTCATTTCTTCACATTTTGATATATAACACTTATGTTACTTTTTAAATAAATTATTGCAAAATCTGTAAAGGTAGTCATCTACGTAGTATACGAACATAAAGGAGGCATGATTATAAAACAACCATATCGATTGGAGGCCGACCTCTTTGCAATCTACGTTTTGCTGATGCTATCGATATTATAGCTGGAACAGAATCAGAACTTCAAGACCTTACCTCTAGACTGGAGAAAGTAACAAGAACGGATGGGATGGAAATTAATATAGAAAAAAGCAAGATATTGGTGAATAGCCATAAGAAACATGTTCCGACCAACATTACGTTAAATGGGCAAACGTTAGAAGAAGTTAACACCTTTAAATATCTCGAGTCCACTATATGCAGTGATGGAAGATCAAGTAAAGAAATCAAGACAAGACTTGAGATGGCCTCAGCTGCCATGACAAGACTGAATGTGATCTGGAAAAGTAACATCAGTTTTCCTGTGAAGATCAAATTATACAAATCTCTTGTATTATCTATTCTCTTATATGGGTGTGAGAGCTGGACACTCACTGCAGATACGGAGCGAAGGATTCAGGCTTTCGAGCATAAATGTTATAGAAGAATTTTGCGCATTTGCTATAAAGGGCACAAAACAAATGTCTATGTTAGAGAGAAGATAAACACCTATGCAGGCCACCAAGAACCACTTTTGTCAGTAGTGAAACGTCGAAAGCTTGCCTGGTTTGGGCATGTAACTCGTCATGACTCCCTTTCGAAAACGATCCTCCAGGGAACAGTCGAAGGTAAACGGAGAAGAGGAAGGCAAAGAAAATCCTGGGCTGATAACATCAAAGAATGGGCGGGACACGGTTTTTCCACACTTGTACGCATTGCTGAGGATAGAGAGCAGTGGAGGACCCTGTCTGCTGATGCTTCCACCATGGCACCCCTACGACCCATGACGGGTTACGGGTTGAGATGATACTAAATTAAATACAACTTTTATTGTGGGTACTTTAGAATAAAGAAAACTCTCAGTTCGATTGTCTTTTAATTGTTTAAAATAATTAGAACATATATTTTATAATATAAAAAAAAGTGGAAGTACTATGCTTCGTCTACGGCTTTTGAACGTTGTTTATGCACCTCGTGTTTGTAATATCATGACATTTTGAAGCATATCTATATGTTTTTGTTCAAAGCAGTTAATAGCTCCAATTATTATTAAATCCCTATGTCCCAGTCTTGACGTATGGATGCGAGTCATGGGCAATGACTACAACCCCCAAAAGTCAGATCCAAACATCAGATATGAGGTATCTGAGAAAGGTGGTTGAAGTAACATGAAGAGACATGGTCCAGAAACAGACGATCCTTCAAGGCCTAAAAACCCAACCCCTGCAGACCCAAAAGAACAGTCCCAACTAAGACGGTTTGGCCATGTCTGCAGAATGGGAGAAGATCGGCTACCACGACAAGCATGGGAAACTAAGAGCCAAGAATCCAGACCTCCAGGACGACCCAGAGTCCACTGGGAGGACAACATTAGACAATCTTTGAAGGACCGAGGACTAGAATTGAACCAGGCCAGTAGGAAGACAGCCGATAGGATAGTCTGGCACTCTCTCTTCCAAACCTCTACACCTCACGGTAAACAGGGAACTATCAAGTAAGTAAGTATTATTGAATGAATTCAAGCTGTTAAGATCAGTTTTCACCCGTGTGTTGCCAGGGCCTGAAAGGGGAGTAAAGAATAGTAACACCAGGCATGTCGTAAAAAGCAACTAAGGAGGGTTGGGCATGGGGCTGGTTACCCAATATGTGACGTATAATGGAAAGAGAGCTTATGGTAATCTGACAGTCTTTGTTATCCCACTAGCGTTCTATGATTTGCTAGCAAAACCATGCATTTCTCTACCTGCCTTACATAAGCTTAATTTTATCCACGCCTGTTTTCGTTAAACAATAAGGAATTACAAACTTTCGTAACCTGCCCATCAAAACAGGTAGCGAGTCAGCTTTCGTTTACCTCGTTGTCCCACACCAGTATCTGTCAGGCATACGATCTATGACAGAAAACATGTGAAACAGATGTAACGGCCTTATGAAGTCTCCAGAAAGAGGAGCTAACGCTTTGATGTTGAATTGCAGGCAAAATCTTCAATAACCCCATTACATGGATATAAGTCTTTTGATGGCAGTCTAACGCCTGAGAAAGGCCGACTGTAAACTTGTATCTGGGGAACTCATGTTTTTTATTCTCTGGTATACACAATAGTGTGAAAAGAACATCATCTATAGATCAGAGAAACATGATGATATATAAACTGTGTTTTCTTAAACCTGCTATCAGTTGTCACTCAGAATTTTTGGATAGTCTAAGCACGTAGTTCTAGAACCATTGTGGAAGATGTGTTAATAGCATTCGTGGGGATTTTCATTCTGATTTTCTGGTAATAGAAATTAGTGTTTACGTGGTTAATAGTGTTAGCAATCCATTATAATTCACTTAGAGTTCTAGCTGTTAAAACCAGTGAAAATAAATAACGCGTAGCTATTTCACACCATATGGTCAGTTAAAATGTTAATTTTCACCACCCGCTTTCTCACACAAGAAGAGACGGTTCTAGTTGACTGATTAATATGTTAGGCGTGACTGATAGTGACAGAAAAGAATTCAAGGTTTATTTCATTGTGCGTATTTAGTATAAGTGCCTATTATTTAATTCCATACATTAACTAACAGACGCTGACACTTTAATAGCTAGTAACGACAGGTGATATTTTGCGTAAGTGCGCGTATGGATAATTGAATAATAATTAACATTGTACGCTGATCGTTTACCGGGAGCAGGAGGGGAAGAGCTGCATAACTCAACCAAACCTGCACTCGCTAGCGACGGGCGATAGGGTAGGCTAAAGACACCATATGCCTTTTAACTTTAATCAGGACTGACGGAGTGGATAAGAGATCGTCTTGTCCCCGTCTGTGTGCATATAGATATATAGAATAATGGTATTTTTCCATGAAATATTCTTTATTCCTAGCAGACCTGATCAAGGGCGTCCAGCGGTCTTTTCTTCATTTACTGAGGGGTTAATGTTGTCTTTTCTTGGCTTGTGTGTCACCAATTTCATTGGTGAGCAAGGACTTGCCAAAGATACATGAGAAACATTTTAACTAGACTTAGAAAACCCAGTGATATTTTTCCAACTTTACTAGCCCACTGGGGTAAACAAAAGAACACTTATACTCCCGACTTCTGAGTCATATTCAAAGCGGATTTATCCAGAAAGTTACGCTGCTTCAAAATTGACACTCTCCATAGAGTCAGCCGATAAGATTATCATCATCATCATTTGTAACATTTTAGCAACCAGATGTTTCCCAATACTGGAAGTATATTCCTTCTTTTTAACTGTGAACCTCAAGAGCACGTGTTGCTACACGAACTATTCACGGTGACATTTTGTTCATCCAGGGAAAATTAAAACACCAGATTCGGCATTCACCTCGTTAGTCTTGACTTGTTAGAGGATAGACTAGGGCCAATTTGGGAAATAAAAAACCTGGCATTTTTATAGTCAGGATAATTGTATTTCCAAGGGATATCACCAAGAGTAGGAAGCGTGATTGAGTGGCCACTGTTTGACAGAGAGAGTGAATATTTTTCTTTGTTACAGGAACTTTACCAACACTGGATTTTGCTTAACTTGTTTACTTTACTGGGTAGCATTTAGTAGGAACTTGTTTCTTTACTGTCTATTCTGTAACATAGTGCGAACCTTTGACCTCTGGGTTATTAACTCTTTGGGTTCTTTTATTCATAAGGGGAGGGCACAGTTATTCTGTTATTTCATATGTATGTAAATCTGATTTTACTTTGATCTTTCTTTAGATGTTTGATGTTGTCAAGTTTAAATGATAATAAACAACAAAATAAACTTAACTTTGTGTGTTAGTCAGACCCATACCCAATTAACCGTAGTTTTTCAATTTTGTGTGTTTTGTTGTCACATAGCTGTGTGTGTGTGTAGTTAAACTTATATTTATATGTATGACGAGGGCAAGGTTGTCTTGTACTAAATTATAGTCGTATAGATAGGCTGGACTAGAGAAACTTGCTCATTCCAGAGACATATCGTCTCTTTAAGCTATTCACCCGTGAAATCTATTTCTCACTCCTTTTTCTCACGTACTTATCACCATCCACTCTACTCAGATGGGACAAAAATAACTCAACAACCTATTGGTACGACACCATCCTGTAAAACATTTTTACCACAAAAACTTCAACAAACATGGACAAGTCAAATAAAGAATATAAATCAACTCAGCTGCTCAACACAGAAGAAGGTCCTCTGGAAAGGAGGTGCATGAAGCAACCTAGAGAAAGCCGAAAGGGGTCTGGGTTGCCGAATAACCTTTTTTCGTCTAGGAAAATCTCCAAGATTGGCACCTGAAATGTTTGCACTGTGTGTGAACAAGGGAAAACTGCACAGGTAGCAGCAGAAATGTCAATTACAGGATTTATATCCTGGGTCTGTGTGAGACACAGTGGAAAGGCATAGAGAAGAGGAGATTGATCACAGGAGAAATGGTGTTGTCCTCAGGACATGAGGAGGAAAGAGCCCACCACAGAAGGGGTGGCTCTAATGCTGTCCAAGGAAGCACAGAAGGCACTTATAAAATGGGAAGCAATGGGACCCCAAATTGTAACAGCAAGATTTAAATCAGCCAAAAAGAAAGTAAATATAAACATCATTCAGTGTTATGCACCAACAAACGATAAAGAAGAATCTGAGAAAGAAGACTTTTACACCAGATTACAAAATGTGCTGGACAATAAGAAAAGAAAGGACATCACAATTTTGATGGGGGACCTAAATGCGAAAAAGGAACAGACAACACCGGCTTTGAAGAAATCATGGGAAAGCATGGATTAGGTATGATGAACAAGAATGGGGAACTATTAGCAAACTTCTGTGCTTCAAATCAACTAGCTATAGGAGGAAGCATATTTCCACATAAAAGAATACATAAAGCAACATGGATATCACCAGACCACAGAACTGAGAATCAGATTGATCAAATATGCATAAGTAAGAAATTTAGGTCATCATTGCATGATGTGAAAGTATGTAGAGGAGCAGATGTTGTATCAGACCACCATCTTCTGTTGGCTAAAACAAAATTAAAACTCAAGAAATTTACAACAACATATAGCTATAGACAACAGTATAATGTGGGATATCTAAGAAATCAGGAAATAAGAGAAACATTTTCAATCACAGTTTCCAACAAGTACCAAGTACTCCAACAGCTGGATGACGAAATAGATATGTAAGACCACTGGCAACAAGTAAAAAATATATGGAACAAGACATGTGAAGAAGTACTGAGAAAAAGAGAACATCGGCACAAAAGCATGGATAACAACAGAAACCATTAGTAAGAAAGAAGACAGGAAAAACAAGACAGCAGATTTAAACAGAAGCAAACCCAGAAGCTCCAAAGCCAAGGCTCATGAAGTGTACATAGAAGCAAACAAAGAAGTAAGAAGAAACATCAAAAGAGACAAGATGAAATATATTGATGATTTGGTAAGGGAAGCAGAGGAAGCTGCAGCCAAAGGAAATATGAGGGACCTGTATAACAACACAAAGAAGCTAACAGGGAAATACGAGGGGCGTTCAGAAAGTAATGCACCACATCATTTTTCTCAGAAGCTGTTTTTTCAAAAAGCATGAAATTTATACACAATATACATGGATATGTCATGAAAACATCGGTATTATTCAACATAATTCCCATCAACTTGTACGGCTTTATGCCAGCGCGAAACAAGTGCATGTATTCCTAGCCCGTACCAGATATTGTCTTGATCATGTAGCCATTTCTTCGCTGCATGAATCACTCCTTCATCATCTTCAAACCTTGTCCCACGTAGTGCATCTTTAAGTGGACCAAATAGATGAAAATCAAAGGGTGCCAAATTGGGACTATAGGGTGCATGGGGTAGTACAGTCCAACCCAATTTGGTGATTGCTTCCCATGTTGCCAGACTTGTGTGAGGTCGCGCATTGTCGTGAAGGAGAAGCAGGTCTGCTGGATTCTTGTGCGGCCGAACTCTGCAAAAACATTGATTGAGTTTTTTCAATGTCTTAATGTAAGCTTGCGAATTGATTGTCTCTCCTCTTGGCATAACGTCCACAAGAATCACACCTTCAATGTCTTAAAAGACAGTGATCATGACCTTTCCAGCTGAAGGAATTGTCTTGAATTTCTTTCTTCTTGGTAATTGCGGATGATGCCACTCCATTGACTGTCTTTTTGTCTCAGGTTCAAAATGATTTGCCCAGGTTTCGTCACCTGTAACGATCTTAGCCAAAAAGTTCTCTCCATCAGCATTGAAACGCTCCAACAATTCAGAAGAAATTGCTTTCCTTTGCAATCGGTGGTCATTTGTGAGACTTCGAGGAACCCATCTTGCGCAAACATTAGAAAATCCGAGAGTTTTTATAATTGCATTTGCACTACCAATGCTGACTGACAGCTGTAAGGCCAATTGTTGAGTAGTGATTCACCTATCAGTAAGAATAATGCCCTCAGCGCATTTCAACATTTCTGCATTGGTGGCTGTGGCAGGATGTCCACAGCGCGGCCGGTCAAGCAGCTCCGTATCTCCACTTCCTGATTCTTTGATTCTCTGAACCCAGTGACTGACTGTACTCCTGTCGACTGCAAAACTTCCATACACATCAAATAGACGCTTGTGAATGTTCACAACAGTTTCCTTCTCTGCAACGAGAAATTCTATCACAATTCACTGCTTATAACGCAAGTTGCTAACACGCTCCATTTCAACGGTTTAGGGCAGTCGTATTATTTGGCTGGTTGCAGAGCAATTTGGTGCACACAATTGGCACATGCCATATTTGAAGTGTGCAAAATTTTATGCTTCTATCTTCATTATTAGCTGAGAAAAACGATGTGGTGCATTACTTTCTGAACGCCCCTTGTATAAGCAAGCAAATGGCCTCATAAAAGATAAGAATGGAAAATTGCTTAGTAATATACAAGAACAAATGAAGAGATGGACAGAACATTTTGAGGAACTTCTCAGTAGACCATCTCCAACTAATCCCCCAGACATCCAGCCAGCAGAAGAGGAGCTACAAATCAGCTGTGAACGACCAAGTAGAGAAGAAATAAAGAAAGCCATGAAGCTTCTGAAAGATGGAAAAGCAGCTGGTCCAGATTGCATTCCAGCAGAGGCCATCAAAACAGATATTGATACTTCTACAAAGATATTATACAAACTACTTGGCAAAGTCTGGGAGAGAGAGGAAATATCAGCAGAATGGAAGGAAGGTTATCTGGTCAAGTTGCCTAAAAAGGGAAATTTACAAGAGTGCACAAATTATAGAGGAATAATGTTACTATCAGTGTCAGGAAAAGTATTAAATAGAATCATCCTTGAGAGATTAAAAGAGTCCACTGACAAGCAACTGAGAGATGAACAAGCAGGTTTTCAACAAAATAGATCCTGTACAGACCAGATTGCCACATTGAGAATAATAGTTGAACAAAGTCTGGAATGGAACTCACCACTATACATCAGATTCGTGGACTATGAAAAGGCATTTGACAGTGTAGACAGAGAATTGCTGTGGAAATTGATGAGGCATTATGGTGTTCCAATGAAGATCATTAACTTAATAAAGAAGACCTATGAAGACATGACATGCAGAGTTCTTCATGAAGGACAACTTACAGAACCGTTTAGCATTGGAACGGGAGTGAGACAGGGATGCCTCTTGTCTCCATTTCTTTTCTTACTAGCAATAGATTGGGTTATGAAAACATGGACTTCACAGAACAGAAATGGAATCCAGTGAAATCTGACTAAACAGCTTGATGATCTGGATTTTGCTGACGACTTGGCTCTTCTGTCCCATAACCATAATCAGATGCAAAAGAAAATGAAAATTCTCAATAAGAGGTCACAACAAGTGGGCCTCAAAATACACAGTGAAAAGACAAAGATTATGAGAATAAATGCAAGAAATGATAACAAGGTTGAGCTTGAAGAAACACCACTAAAAGATATAGAATTGTACACATATCTTGGAAGTAATATAGACAAAGTTGGAGGGACAGACAATGATAAAATAAGAATACAAAAAGCAAGAGGAGCTTTCATTGCATTGGGAAACATATGGAGAACAAGAGAAATCAAGTCCAACACAAAAATAAGAATCTTCAACTCAAATGCGGAGTCAGTCCTTATGTATGGCTCTGAGACATGGAGAACAACAAAAACTACAACCAAAAAGCTACAGACTTTATAAACGGGTGTTTGCGTAGAATAGAAGGACTGAAATGGTATGACAAAGTCACAAATGTGGAATTGATGACAAGAACCAGACAAGTGCCAGTAGAACAAGAGATGAGAAGAAGACGCTGGTGATGGATAGGACACACATTGAGGAAACCTGTTGATAGCAATACAAGGCAGTCCTTGTTCTGGAATCCACAGGGAAAGAGAGGCAGAGGTAGACCAAAAAACACATGGAGAAGAGAACTGGAAACAGAGGTGAAAATGAGGAAAACATGGACAGAACTGGAGTGGATGGCACAGGACCGGAAGACTTGGCATGTGTTTGTTGAAGGCCTATGCTCCTTGGGGAGCTAAAGGGTATTGATTGATTGAAGATCAGTTTTATATTACATCATCACTAAAAATACACGTCATGTAGTAAATTTACAAAATTTTTACGGCACACTTTGATAGGCGCGGCAGCACACCGCTTGAGAAACACTGTTGTAGAGGTATCAACATCTGTTTTGATGTCCTTTGCTGGAATGCCACCTGGACTAGCTTTCTGTAAAGAAAGAGTAACTTTACCCATTCGAAAAATGACCAAGACAACTATTTCAAGGGGAGATCATTATAATACATGTCTCTAGAGAACTTTTCTCACATTTTTGTTTGTTATTTCTATCTCTTAGTTGTTTTGTTATTTCTGAATTTAGTTAATTACTGTTTAGGGCATTTAAGACATGGGCATATTTTTAATTAAAAAACGTTAAGTTAGATAATAACCATGAATCAAGTGTCACTAGGACTAATTCTGGTAGAATAACAAATAGTACAGTTAGTGTTAGACCTGACTTGAATAGGTATACATGCCACACCTCGGAGATGAAAAACCTGTACAAAAAATCCAAAACCCTGTACAAAGACCAGCAAAACCTGTACAAAGACTGAAAAAAACATTTCAAAAGAGTTAATTTGTGTAAAAATATTTTCAATTACAGTGGGCTGCATTATAATTGAGGCACTGGGACTTTGCCTTTTAAAGCAGGTCTCCACTTATTTTAAAACCCAAACAATAAATGTCTGAGTTTATTTTACACTGTAAAAATAATGTGATGGTGTCATCATTTACTCTATTTCTGTGCTTAATTATATCCAACAGACTGGGAAATCCTGTGCTCAATAGGACCTTATAAAAGAACTCTGAGACATGGTAATAAGGGGAATGCATTTTGCAAACCACTTCCAGAAACAACAAAAGGCCAAGACATTATTGATGTTGTTGACATTTATTTCAGTTCTCACGATTTGTCATGGAAATTATGCACCAGCTCCCTCTATGTTGGGATGTCTGAAAGGATACGTCACTCTGGCTGAGTATCTTTTTATTGATATCTCATATAAATAATTGGAATAATAAAAAATGTGAATATAAATTTTTAACAATCTTTCAAAATCCAGATTAATGTAATTTTAAAAAATAACACAGTGATAAGAATTTTATCTATTGAACTTTTAAACACAATCTTAATACTTGTTTTTTTTTGTGTTTTTAATGATTGTTAAAGACTTTATATTCATAGAGGGTAAGATAGATGTTTAAAGCTCTCATATGTACGCCTGGGATTTTCAGACGTACATCTGAGTGCAGCAATGATAATTTAAAAAAATGTTATTTGTGTGTGACCATGCACCAGTATTAAACTAGGCATGGCGCGGTATGACGCAGAGATTTGTTTAGATACAATCAATGTCCTTGAGGCAGATCGAGAGATTCATCGTTCTAAGCAGGCGTTATTTTTTCCGTGGTCTTATCCCAAGTCTAGGGAAGACACGGCCATGAAGTTAATTATGATCATCTGAGATATGATGAAGTTATTCTTGAGTGAGTTATGCCAAGAATCTTTTCTCGCCAATAATTAGCCAGAACCGGCTCGTTGAAGTATCTAGCCTCAGATAGGTATTCTCCAGTACTGTTACTGCAGAGCTTCAGCCTGACCAGCTATGTCGGCTGTTAGTGCGTTCAGTCAACGCTAGAGGATATTTTGGATCGTTGTAATAAATATATGTTCAATGCTATTAACATGGTCATTTTTGTAAATCCACTCATCCTACCAACTCGTTGCCATAGAGCTCCCGCTAACCTTGATGTGACAGCGGCTAGGGAGCCGCGCTAGCGTAGTGGTTACAACACCGCTCTGGCGACCGGGTGATACAGGATCAAACCCGGGCGACGGCATTTGAGGACTTTTCGTCGACCGGGATTCGGACTGGATTAACTCGAGACCTGGCGAGGACATTTGAAGGAGTGTCGTCGACCCGGGACTGGCGGCTCCTGAGCCGACCCAGCTGCAATGGGTACCTCCGAAATCGGCGAGTATTTGCCTGAATGGCGAGGGACACCTGTCTCTGTACAAGAAATAAAGGGATACTCACGTAAAATCAATGTCAGGTTAGACATAAATAATAACCTGAGATTTCGCCTCGAGTATTAGCGGGCGTACGAAAAAAAAAAAAAAACAGCGGCTAGTGCGGTCGGTCAATGTCCGTAGTGACTGTTATTTACCATGTATATCCTGCCATAACCATGCTGATGAAAATGTCCGTAATAGTGATGTCAAAGTCTCGTCAAAATAAATACCGGTATGTCTTGTCACTTCTTCTTCTTCTTCCGTCCTTAGCCCCGGACCGACAAAGCAGTTCGTGGCCAGTACGCCTAGTGGCGTCTTAGGGCAACAAGAAATTAATTGTTGTTCCGTTACGCCTAATGGCGTTTATTGGTACAACAAAAAATCAATTGTTGTTTCCGTAATCAGAGCAGCTGGCAAGCGGGTGATCAGCCCGCTGTCTCGTCACTTACTTCTGCAATAAGTCCAGTATATCTTCGTTGCCAGTTGGTCACACTGTTTTGACCCATTCATGATCATTACCTTGCCTCATTGCCATTAGTTGTACCATCATACTCGACAAAGCAACGGCCCACAATACATTCGCATTATCAAGTCATCATCTAGAAGTAAGTTGGCTACTCAAGCAGGCCCGACAGACCAATGTAGTCAATACCATTGACAATATAAGAGACATAGGGGTAACAATGATAAAAGATCTCCTTTAAAAACTGATGGTGTGCCTTGACAATTTTAACACCTTTTTCAGTGTGCCACGTACAGACCAAAGCAGACTAATAGGAAAGTTCAAACCGCGGTGCCTCCAGTTCATTTTGATAACTTATTGCTATGGCTACTCCTTATAGATGAAATAAGCACAAGTACAATGGAAGCTTTAGAGCAGTGATTTTCAACATTTTTTCAGCTATTAAAACCAAAAACCATCACTTTTGTATGGCTTATCGTCCATGTGAATTAATTTATGTTTGTACTACTCGTCATTATGAGCGAATTCCACATGACAAACATCATATTTGAAAAGATTATCTTATCTGTGTGCTATGTGGTGTTCCTGTAGATAATCTTTACAAGTGAACATCAAACCACAATCATCAAAGTTATCAGACTCATCACCTGTATTTATTCTTTGAATCACTCTCCTGGAAAAATTCTATATTAAACTTCCAAGGTTTTTCTCCATTTTTGAGTGCATGGCTTCTTAAACTATCATTCAGTGTGTTAACTCTATCACTGCTGTTAAGTTCAGCATTTATTTCACACTTAGGAAATATGTTGCCAGCCTCTCTGCTGTAGTCTTCATTTTTGAAAACCATTTCAAGATCAGTCTCAGCTTCATAAATATCCACAGGCAAAAGTACTTTTTAATTATTTTTATAAATGTCTCTAGCTAAAGACACTTTATAATCAATCACACAAATATCTCCAGGTAAAAGTTATTTTATAACCAGCCTAACAAATATCTGCAGGTAAAAGCCAGTCTCATTAATTATATGTCTGCAAGAGACACTTCATATCATCTCCAATATCTGGAATTGTTTTCTTAATTAATGTTATTTTTTAATACAGTCTGCCTGGTTTAAGAATTACATGTTTCTTCAAAATATAATAGTTGCATGTCAAGAGATTTTTCTTAATCATTGCTTATTGAGGATGTCAGATGGATCAAATTACAATGAAACATTACAAATTTGATGTTTGTTCTTCCTATCAATTTGAGTTATCACTGCTCTGAAGTTCTGTAATGTTGAAACACTTATCTATATTAATCTTCCATCTTCTGCATTAAATTATTCTGTGCATTTGCTAACTCTCAAACTTGAGATCTTATCCAAACACTCTATAAAGTTATGTTTTAATTGGCTCTGCTGCAAGTCTTCATTTTTATCTGCAAAACCATTTCTAAGCTATCAGTTGGCTCAGCATTCTCTTGCAAAATTGATTTTTTGCTACAACCTCTCATAATGTCCTCTAAATGTTGAAACTTCTGCAAGATCAATTCACAACATAAAATACTATTTCAGCAAACAATTATTTTTATAAATGTTTGAAGATCTGCAACAAATAGCTAGAAGACTAATTTTATAAACAATCACACAAATATCTCCAGTAAAAGATTATGTCTGCACATGTAGAACAGTTTTCCTAAACAATATTCTCAGTGCTTTTGTAATATTTTTAACCAAAGTGTTTACTCAGTAAATGAAAGTAATTTTGATGTTTTTCTGTATTTATATAATCATTGCACAACGTGACTCATCGTTTTGTAAGACATTAACTGTTTCGATCTGAAAATATAGTTCTTAAACTTGTGTCATTTGCTTCTGTGCAATGAACTTTTTTTTTCCACACTTACAAAAATCCATTTAAGCTGTAGTTTTTTGCATATTTCTGTTTCTAAGACATAAATCACTCAGTGTAGTAAAATCTGAAATGTATGAAACCTACTAATAAGATCACACAGAACTTTCTCCATGTAAAGTTTTGTAACCAGCAACTTAAATAGCTATTTTTAACAGACATGCTGTTTACAGTAAGGATAATATAGTGTTTACACTAATCGAATGTAATTTGATGTTGTTATTTTTGTACACAATGTCAGCGCAATAAACTCTGCAGCATATGATGAAGCGTTGTAAACGAAAACCAAGACTCTTAATGTTATTTTTCAGCACTAAAAGGTAAAACATACACTGATTCAGATTTATATACAGTATGGTGAAACAAGATCTTAATATCCACTAACTGATAGATTGAGACTATACAAATCAACACGATGTCGAAGGTAAGAAACAGGGAACTCAATTGGTCTTCTGAAGCAAATTTGATTGATTTACTACAACTAGCTTCATTATTATTATAGATAATTCTCAGGAACAATGGCAAACGTAAACTCGATCACCACTACTCGATCTAAAACCAAAAAAATGACACTATAAACGTGACAAGAGCTGTAAAGAAAAAGACCAAGATGACTAAAGATAACTGTAAAGTTTGCTTTCACACGCTGTAAAGTGTCAATCTGTAAAGATGTGTATATAATTGTTGAGATCAGGCATGCTCCAGTCTACCCAGCTGTAAATGGGTAACTCACCCTAGTCCTAAGTTAGGGAAGGCAAAGGCAGCTGTAAACAGTAGTTTCCCTCTAAGGCTCCAGGGGAAGCAGGCCCTAAACTTGGTCACTTCAACCGACGCAGGATGGTGTATGTATGGAGTAGAAGTGTAGACTGTGATTAACGCGAATGGTGTACTGTTCGTGTGCTGACCAATATAATCACTCATACACATGTGTCTACAAGGCACCAATGCAGACTGTTAGGATCTTTGTTTACACAATTTATTCAGACGTACACACTGGGACATACGAGTACATCATGGGTATGTTGACACATCGATTTGTAGGCATACATAGCAGACACATTCATAAATAATGGGTAGTACATCAAAAGTTCAATGTCATGATACATTATGGCCGCATCCCCTATCTGACTAAACGCGTCAGTGAAGGCGGATCGGTAAACAACTAAAGTTGCTTGACGTCCATAGTTTGTAGTATATTATGAAACCACGAAAAGGGGGTTTCTATCAAGATTGAGATCTCCTTGTCACTGTCCGAGTAATAAGATACATGCCCCGTTCTTTGGACAGTGATACTAAAGTATGATGACAGGAATTTAACATGGCCGCCTTCCTGAGTTGTGTCGCTCACTCGCTCACAGGAGGATATATTTATAAGCCAAAGTTAATTTGCAATACATATGCATAATTTCATAAAGTTCCTCCATACAGATCTACAGTAATCCAGTTACCTCACGTAGACATAATTATAGTATGGAGCCCGTCATCTCCGTCGATACAAACTTGACCCTAGCGTTGCGAAGCACAAAATTCCAGCTAGGTCTAACCGACCTGAGATCATCAATAACAGGGACTGGCATTACATGGAGTCCGAATCATACATGGTACCGTACCTTAGGAGAGTCTCTAACACAAACTCTAGTAGAGGAACAATCTCCTAAAGAAGGAAAACCACTTCATAAATCATTTTTCCTTAAGAATCTGCCAGCCCTAGAAAAGGCGTACCCGCCATTGTCACGGTACATCGGAACTCCTCACAACTCGTTAAGACAACTCCTACTTCCGCTACAGCGGCGTAACAAGAATCTAGTCCTGCCTACCCATCCAAAATATACAATATAGGACTGATTCTACTTGTACTAATAATATGTAATACGTATGAATTCAGGCCATAAACATAATAAGCAAATTAATCTATTTTCTGGCCCTAAAAAATAGGTACAGGCATGAGAGCAAAATCCATGCGCCGGATCAATATCCAGAACGATTACTCCTATAATCAAAAGTGTGAATCGAACATGGATTCTCTCGCTTTTACCATAGACAGCATTTTCATACACAAATGAATGAATGTCTATATTTTTCCCATATTAAATAGCCATATCGATTTTTGTAATATGTGCGTCAAAATATGCACGTAACAGATTACCACACCCCTCGGGAAAAAAAAAATGGTACATTTTTTTTTTTTTTGAAATACATCTAGGAGCAACATACAATAGGCTCACAACGCACCAATAACAATGCGCAGATGATAAGCATAAGTTTTTTTGACCTTAGAGAAGGTACTTCTCTAAGTATTAATATTTCCAGAGAGGTGTCACCAACGCATACTACAATATTAGCAATGACACAATTCCACATTAGTTTATACATAAATTTCATCTAAGATATCTTAACATCATGATCATCAAAGACGAAAAACATTGAAAGATCAGCGGTGAATAAATATCAATGAACCGCTAAGTAGTGTTACAATCAATATATGATATATTACATATGTGTACACATTTCAACATAGAAACAACTGTATCGAAGTTGTATAACAGTTATGAATCATGTGGGCATCTAGACAAAATATCTGCCATCACATTTTCTGACCCACGGATAGCTCGCACCGAAAAATGAAATGGCTGTAGAGCAATCGCGTATCGCGTTGATCTCGCGCTCTTCAGATTTTTACTCTGAATAGCCGTAAGAGCTTTCTGGTCAGTTTCCACAATGAAATGCGCGCCCAGAAGAAATCTTTGCAGTTTAAGGATTGACCAAACCATAGCCAATAATTCACGGTCTAGGACCGAGTAATTCTTCTCTGCGGCATTTAATTTCCGAGAAATATACATCACAGGATGCAGAGTTCCAGAGTACTCTTGCATTAGTGCTGCTCCAATCCCGGTGGATGAAGCGTCACTACGAAGAATAAATGTCTTATCCTTAGAAGGCAATACTAGGATAGGTGAAGTAGAAAACATAGTTTTAACCTTATCCAAAGAGGATTGACATTCTTGAGTCCAATGGACTACATTAGGAGACCCTTTCTTTAGCAAGGAAGAAAGAGGTGACATAATGGAGGACAGATTCGGAATGAATCGTCCATAAAATTGTATTAGACCTAAGAGACTTCGCACTTGCTTTTTAGTCTTAGGAATAGAAATGTTAAGTATCTTACTTGTATTATGGTCTTCTGTTTTTAGGAACCCATGACCAACACGGTGTCCTAAGAAAGATATTTCGCTAAAACCAATACATGCTTTCGATGGTTTCGCTGTCAGGTTATGCTCGCGTAAGATAGACAATAGTTCATTTATCCCATTATAGTGATCGTTCCAAGTATCACTGAAAAGACAGATGTCATCAAGATACGCAATGACATCTGAGCGATGAGATAGGATTCGACGCATCATGCGTACAAATGTTGCAGGGGCGTTCATAAGACCGAAAGGCATGAAATTCCATTGGAATAGACCCCTAGGCGTCGAAAAAGCAGTAAACGGTTTGGCGTGTTCGGATAGTGGAACTTGCCAATATCCCTTAGACAAATCGAGTTTAGTAAAGAAATGAGAATTCGATAGTCTCGTAAGTAGCTCCTCTAGTAAAGGCATAGGTTCAGCATCAAATTTCGTCACTTGATTCAATTTGCGATAATCCACGCAAAGACGTATGTTATTGTCTTTTTTTTCGTACAATAACCATCGGCGAAGAATATGCTGATGTGGATGGTTCAATAATTTTTAACTCTATCATCTCATCTAACTCTTTCTCTACCTGTGCTTGAAAATGTATCGGGATAGGATACGGTCTGACTCTTATAGGACTATGGTCAGTAAGAATAATGTCATGTTGAATGACATCAGTTTGACCAGGAATGTCAGTAAGGACATCCTGAAATTGTTCTAACATAGTAGAAACTTGTTTCTGCTCTCCTGGAGATAATTCTGGAGAAATTGCAACATCTTTCCATGATTCATTAGAGTGAAGAGGAATCATTGGAAAAGGTAAATTTATATCCGAGAAACTCGTTTCCTCATCCTGTATTACTGACAGAGATGAGTATTGTCCATGTTGGACTGGAAAATCGTCCGTTGCCTGGAAAACAGGTTGTAAATAATCAGGACGTTCATGGAATTCCGTGAGCATGTTGATGTGGAAGGTTTTACGCTTCCCGTCAATATCGACGATATAGTCAACATCGGAAACTTTTGATATTATATCGTACGGAACTTTCCAAGAAATAAGAAGTCTATTTTCCCTACAAGGTAGCAAGACAAATGCTTTGTCACCTGGACAAAGTTGTCGCAAGCATCTCTTTTTATTGGCAAATTCCCTTGCCTTCTGTTTCGCAAATTCAGAAGAAGCAGTTGCCAATTTGCATGCTTCAATAATCTTGTGTCTAAGTGCGATGACATATTCATAAGAGGATTTTGTGTCATCGACAATATTATCAGCAGTTATAAGATCATGAAGTAAGGACATAGGACCTCGCGGTTTCGCGCCAAAGACAAGTTCAAAGGGAGAAAATCCTGTATGTTCATTGGCGACCTCTCTATATGCAAAGAGAGCCGCGGGTAAAACCCTATCCCAATCCTGAGGATGATCTTCTGTTATCTTACCTAGTAGGTTTTTCAGAGTTCTATTCAAACGTTCCACCATCCCATTGGACATAGGATGATAAATACTACTCAGCGATCTCTCTATCTTAAGAGTCGACATTACTTGAGACATGGTATCCGATATGAGTTGGGTACCATGGTCGGATAATATTTCTGCTGAAAACCCCAGACGAGAAAATATTAACCAAAGAGCATCTGCGACATCAGCAGTAGTTATGCTCTTTAGAGGAACAGCCTCCGGCCAACGTGTGCACATATCAACACACGTCAAAATAAATTGGTGTCCTCTAGCAGACTTTATCTTAAATGGACCAATGATGTCTATCGCCATTTTTTGAAATGGTCGAATGGGAATGTCTGCAGCCTGAATAGGTGCATCATGGCGTGGACCTCTGGATTTAATCTCTTGACATACTTTACAAGATCGACAATAGATTCGTATGTCCTTATTCACAGCAGGCCAAAAGAAAGATTGAAGAACTCTAGCTTTAGTACGGGAAAAACCCATATGTCCAGCACACTGCGAATCATGAGCGTGCTGTAAGATTTTAACTCTCATATTTTTAGGCACAAGGATTTGAGAATGAATGGACTTAGCGGAGTCTTGTACCATACGTACAAGTACGCCATTCCTCATCGTAATCCAAGATTTACGATTTGTATCCTTATTCGGATCACTTTTTGTTGACAGAGTAAAGAATTTCTTTAGAGTAGGATCATCTTCCTGCTGTTTGATAAAGGAATCATGGGAAATCTCCAAGGGATCATCTTGGATCTGCGCATCATTATCTTCAGAATGTGAAGATTGTGGCATATTAAGAGCTTGAGCCCTAGTGATTACTGCATTAGCAGATTGCATATTAACATTTTCCCAATTAGAAATTTGTTGTGGAGTGCATTCTTTCACTCCATGAATGCGACCGATGATAAGATCAGCGATCGGATTCGGCAAGAGACATGCTTGCACCTCTCCTGTAAAGAAAGGCGTAGCAATATTGATAATGGCAGTGGAGTACTTCTCCAATGTGCCACCAAATGTTACACATTTGACTATATTGCCTGTAGCTCGAGAAGGATTTACGAGTGATTGCCTCACTCCAATGGTAGTGCACCCCGAATCGAAAAGAATTGATACCGGAGTACCATCTATTAAGCCTCTATTGAAAACAAGAGCGCCCCTTCCATTATGCGCGATTGACGCAGGAAGAGCGGGAAGCGGGTGACCGCAGCTTAAAGTAGAAACTGTGGTTGGATCGAATAATGTTTTGCATTGCGAACACTCAGATGCTCTAGCAAAATCGAAAGCGGAATTTGCTACACTATTGGAGTCTTTTTTATCATTATTCTGATTATCGGTGTCGTGGAACTCCTGTTGTGCAAAGTTAGCCTGGTAATAAGATTTACCATGTCTTTTGTGTTGTGATCTACCTCGGTTATAATTGTCTCTATAATTATTATTTCCCCTTTTATAACCCCTATTTGGGTTTGAATCATAGTATTCATGATCATAATCATCACGCTCATTATACTGAGTATCCCTGTAATATTGGTTCTTTTCTCTCCATGAAGCACTTGGGTAGTTCCTATAGCTACTCCCTTTCCGAGAATGTCTAACATTATGGGTACCCCTCGCGTGTCGAGGACTATCAGCCCGATTCCAGTTCTTCAAAGAAGAACTCTGATTTGAGTGGTTATCTTGGTTTTGATACTTATTCCAATTAACCTTTTTATCAAATTTATTTTTAGCTCCTTGGAATTTGTGTGAGTAATTCTGATTATATTCTGTTGCCGAAGCAACTGGCATACTCTCTTTAATGTTAGAGTTACTAAGAATCATGTCAGGGTGTGCCGTGGCATACTGGTCACAATATTCTTCCATTTGCTTTAATGTACTAGGTTTACGCTCATGTAAGAACTCTAGGAATGATTTATTTACAGAAGACATGACCTTGTCTCTTAGCAATAAATCCATAAGACCATCAAATGTTTTCTCTGTTTTGGATAATTCAATCCATCGTGAAAGTGTAATTCGTGCTTTTGAGATGAATTCTGAGAATTCTACACCTACCTCAGGTCTCATTGTTTTAAACAAAAGACGATAACCTTCCTCAGACAGCTGATATCTCTTTATCAAAGCTGCCCTAACAGCATCATAATTATCCTTGTCGGCCTCTTCAACAAAATATAACTTACTCAGAGAGTCCCCTTTTAGATTTTCAGACAACTGATTCACATACTGTGATTTGTCAACATTATGAGCTCGACAAGCCCGTTCAAATCTAGAAAGCCAAAATGTTATGTCATCACTGGCAGAGTTGAACGCTGGTACCTTGACCTTGTACACAAAGGGTTTACCATTACCACCAGATGCCTGATTAACATTACTCATACATGTCAATTTTAATTTCTCTAATTCAAACTCATGTTCTCTTATTGCTTTTCTCTCTTCTGCCTCTCTATCTAATCTTTTCTGTTCTGCAGCAGCTTCTAATTTTTTCTGTTCAGCTGCAACTTCTAATTTTTTCTGTTCAGCTGCAACTTCTAATTTTTTCTGTTCAGCTGCAACTTCTAATTTTTTCTGTTCTGCATCAAATCTCCTTTCCTCCATTTGCATCTGCAATTTCTTTAGTTCAGCAGCAATATCAGCTTCTTTTTCTAATCTTTTTTCTTCAGCCAGAGCTTTTCTCTCTTCAGCAGCAGCTTCTCTTTCTAATCTTTTCTCTTCAGCCAGAGTTTTTTTTCTCTTCAGCAGCAGCTTTTCTCTCCTCTGCAGCTAATGCTTTGTCATATTGAGCAACAGCCCATTGTTCTAAGTCTTTCCCAGTCTTCTCAAGGGATTTTCCTTGTGCAATAAAATAATCTAATGTAGACATCTTGTCTTCTTAAATCAGAAACCTGAAAAAGTAAATAAATTACCTTATTTCACTTTAATGGGAGACAAGTCTATACCATAGACTTAGTCTTAGTGAAAAACTTGTATGGTTTATAATAACCAATGATAACTTGAGTACCTGTGGACAACAATAACTGTATCTCAAATACTGTGGGAGACAAGCCTTACAAAGGTCTTGTATACCTCAATGTAATCAAAGATCACTTGGGTACTTGTGGAAATTAATCATAAAGTACTGATCTGTACTATACTATCAGTGTATACCACTATAACTTCTATGTCATATGTCAACTAAAGACATTACAAAGGACAAACAAGAAAAGACAATATGAACACATTTGCAGAGATCAAATTAAATTAAATAGGAGAAATGAAAAAAAAATGATCACAGAAACTGTGATGATAACTGCAATAAGATAACAAGACAAATAACGCCACAGTGTATAAACATAAAGGTGTAAAAAACTGAAATGAAAGGAAAGATGAGACCTACAATTATACAAACAAATTAAACAAAAATAAAGAACAGAAAAAATGTTACAAATACAAATATGAAACAGTCGTCACAACTAACCAAATATTTGCAAACTATGTTGCATGCAAATTTCAATTAAGAAATTGCTCCCTATAGAACGCCAGAACAAGACCAATATCACTCGGTATTTCCTGTTCTAGTCACCTCCCATCCAGGCCCGCCTACCCATCCAAAATATACAATATAGGACTGATTCTACTTGTACTAATAATATGTAATACGTATGAATTCAGGCCATAAACATAATAAGCAAATTAATCTATTTTCTGGCCCTAAAAAATAGGTACAGGCATGAGAGCAAAATCCATGCGCCGGATCAATATCCAGAACGATTACTCCTATAATCAAAAGTGTGAATCGAACATGGATTCTCTCGCTTTTACCATAGACAGCATTTTCATACACAAATGAATGAATGTCTATATTCCATATCGATTTTTGTAATATGTGCGTCAAAATATGCACGTAACAATAACCCCCTGTGCATGCCTTCATTCAATATAACTTATAAAAACAACAAGCAGTGTGCCATACTAACTTTCTCCACATTGCTAGAATATGAAGCCCTGAGAAGTCTTTAGAAATTATACTATGAATCAATTGCACATATTGAAATAAGAACAGGTGCTAGTGGTGCACACATGGAAGATGTTATTTCCACTGATGATGTTTTCCTCCATTTTTACAACACCTTTAACAAAGTCATGATTCAAGGTTCAGAGGTTGCTGTGCAAGATTGGATACAGAAAGATTTAAACAAATTATGGATAACTGCAACCACTGCTGGAGTCAGTCGACAAGCCATCACATCCAACTTAGCTGTTTCCAACATGCCAGAAATATCGCATTGTCAAAAATTGGCTATAACTTATTCTCCTTCACCCGTTGATAAAAATTTAAAACTAAACGTGCCATGTATTGATGAATGTGACACATTTTCACAAACTGAACTGAAAATACCAGTTACAGCAGAAACAGAATATGTAATCACAGAAGCTGATCACCATTCACTTGCGGAATTTGTTGATAGTAGTCCAATAGTAACATCACCACAACCCTTACAACTTTCATATCATCATGATGTGTTAACAAGTATTACATCTGAGATAGATTTACTTAAAGCAGAGCTGAATAGCCTTAGACAGTCATATGAGAAGCTTCAGACAGAACATACGGTACTAAAAAGTAGCTATGAAAAAAGTCTGCAGCATATGGTGGAGCTTTGTACAAAACATGAGAAAACGGATGAACTGTGTCAAAAGCTGAAAAACTCTAACAACCAATCCAAGCAAAAAATTACACGGCTAAAACTCCATCACAGCCAAGACGGTGTCCTGGATTTCCTGAAATTCACTACAGACAACGCAGACGATGATTACAGAATCCCGGTAAAAATTTCGAATCGGCACTCTCCACCAAGACTCACAGCATGCATTATTATCAGCAGTCCAATGATCAAAGCACACAGGCAACACAAGAACAGGCATGTCCTATCACACAGGCACCTAACACAAGGCTTCAAAATAAAAGGAAACACCTAATTTTCAGGGACCAAAATGTCATGGAACTACAAAAATCGAGATTATTGACAAATGATATGGACTCAGTTACTGTTTGCTTCAAGAACTGGGCATCCACTCAGGATTTACGGTCACTCTTTAAACGTTTTCCTTCTAACCCTACTGTCACCAGAGTAACTACTCACAATGGTCTATCAGACTCGCTCAAAGATAATGAAATATCCCAAGCAGACCTAAACCAGATCACATCATAATTCCATTCGTTATTCCCTAATGTGAAAATCTACTTCTCATCCATTATTCCTCCAGTCAGGGCCCATTACCGCAAATCAGTCAATAATTCTAAACTTAAAAGGCACTGCATTAGACACAACAATAAAAAATTTTTTTTCGTACGCCCGCTATTACTCGAGGTGAAATCTCAGGTTAATGTCTAGCCTGAGACTGATTTTACATGAGTATCCCTTTTTTCCTGCACAGAGACAGGTGTCCCTCGCCATTCAGGAAGACACTCGCCGATTTCGGAGGTACCCATTGGAGCTGGGTCGGCTCAGGAGCCGCCAGTCCCTGGTTGACGACACTGCTTCAAATGTCCTTGCCAGGGCTCGAGTTAATCCAGTCCAAATCCCGGTCAATGAAAAATCTTCAAATGTCCTCGCCCGGGTTTGATCCTGGGTCACCTGGTCGCCAGCGCAGTGTGGTAACCACTATGCTAGCGCGGCTATAACTTCATTGATCACTCCTCATACTTTTTTGCAAAATCAGGAGCCCCTAAAAAAACACCTTTGCAGTGGTGATATTGTCTTATCCACTGAAGGAATCAGCAAGCTGGCAACAAACATCAAGTACCCAGAACATACCTTCAAAGGAGTCGACCACACAACAATATCTCAAGATCCAACCAGATGTCTATCAACAGTGAATACCTGCTTCTCAGATAGTAATTATGATCTTGACTTTCCACCATTACTTACTACTTCTAACGACACCCACTCATCATCATCATCTCATAATCAGGAACATCAAATCACACCTGTTATTGTAAATCGTGCAGTTCAGGGCACCGCTAGTGATGTCTCCCTACAGCAACACCCATCTATGTTTTCTGCACCTACCCAACAGGACCGGTGTGATACACTCCATCATCAAAAGTGTACAAATGATGCAACTCAACAAATTCTATCTTCATGTGCTGATGCATCCTCACTCCAGCCATCAATGTCCCAGACACAAGAAACCTACCCTCCGTCACCGCATTTGTACCATCTTCCTACATATCAACATCTATACCCAACCTTTCCCAATTTCCACTACAACATAGACTCTTGGACTGTTCACCTTTTGCCTGGAGATCAAATTGGTCAGCATACTCCGATCCCACAACAAGAACACAGGAATATCCCGCAACCTCATTCTACTCCGTGCTTCACCCTTCACGTCCTAATCTACTTAATTTAAACTTTCAACAGCCCTGTTATCAATTAAATATTAGTGATCATCAATTTCACAAAATATGACTCCCACAATCACAACGGAATACCCAAATCGTCAGGGACTCAGGTTGGGACATCTGAATGTTTGTCATCTCTACAATGTGAGTAAATTGGCTGAAATTACTTCCATACTCTATAATAACAATGCATACTTTCATATTTTTGGACTAACAGAAACTAGACTTAATGAACACATTTCTAACCAAAAACTGCAAATTATGAAATTTTCCGTCGGGATCCATCAATTAGGTTTGAAATTGGTGTGGCTGCCTATGTGCACACAAGCATCAAAGCTATAAGACACATTGATCTCGAATGTCCTGAAGTTGAATGCATGTGGCCAGAAATCCGCCTCCCACACACTACCTCTATATTAATTGGCTTTTTAATACCGCAATCCGGATGCCAGAATAGAATAGCTAGATCAGTTCTCGGACATGATTGACAAAGTCTGGATAACTTCTTTGGAACTATTAATAATGGGAGACTTCAATATTGATGCCTTGAAGCGAAACGTTAATTGGGATAATTTGTATGCCCTGTACAACCTGAACCAGTTGATATCGCTACCAACTAGAGTCACCGACAAGCCATCAACCTGCATAGATCATCTGTATGTTACTAACACTGCTCACATCATTGAAGTCTGTGTTCCCGTATGTGGTCTAAGTGATCACTACCCCATATGTTGCACATGGACCAAAAAGGGAGTTCGAATTCCTAAACTCTGTCACCAGGTTATACAAACACGAATATTCAAGAATTTTGATAGCTCCAAGTTCCTGTCTGATCTATTAGCGACACCTTTTGACAATGTCTATGGAGTATCTGACCCGACTGAAGCCCTAGAAATATGGCTGACAGCATTCACTTCAGTTCTTAACAAACATGCTCCCATGCGTATAAAACGTGTCAAGTCAAAGATTATGCCTCCATGGATAACTCTGCAATACCTGAAAACTAGGCAACAGTGAGACTATTTCAAGAAGATTGGAGACCATGCAAGCTATCAAAAATATAGAAACTTGGCGCAGTACATTTTAAGGAAGTCTAAAAGACAGCACCTCAGATCCATTATTGACAACGGCCGGAGCTCATCTGAAATCTGGAGCGCTATTAAACTTCTCACAAATGTACGTCGGCATAACCTCCGACAGCAAGCTACAAACAATAATGCTGATGAATTTTGCCAGTTCTTCTCGTCGATCGCACGAACATCCGGGATAAATCATCAGCAACTGAATTGTACTGCTCTTTCTGATTTTGTTCAATCGAGGTTAAACGAAGCCCAACCTTCCTGAATTACCTTTACTGTCAGTCTCGGAGGTCCCTATTTTAATTAAATCATTACCTCAGAAGAAATCGTGCGGTGAAGATGGAATATCTTCGAGGATACTTCAGCTTGCAGAGCCTGTTGTATGCGACTCACTCACTTACATTTACAATCTGTGCCTCACAAAGAAAGTGTTTCCTGAACGACTGAATATTATGACATTAATTTATCAGAAATATATTGAAGGGCAAGATATAACTGGAAAGTTTAAGAAAGCGATTAAATTGTAACAAAACAAAATTAGAGCAATATTTAACCAGGTTATAAATACTTAGCCTTTTTTTAAACAAAATGGCGTCGAATTGTCTTGGCAAGCATGGTTGATAACAGGTAACTTTAAAAATACGTCATGTCACGCTGAAAACTGAAAGTGTTTGAGGCCAAACTCAAAGTTTTGCCGAATTGTTGGATATAAAAGGATGTGATTGGTAGCTGGGAGAGACCTCATTTTAAAAACAGATGCCGAGAATCCCAGAATTAAAAAAAATATAAAAAAATTGGTTAAAAAAAAACCTAGGCTAGAAAATATTTTCTGATTTAAAATAAAAAGAACAGGTTTGAAAATAACGTAAGATTTTTTTTATATTAAAAAAAAAAATAAAAATTTTTTTTCAAATTTTTTTTTTTTGGGGAGGGGGGAATGAGAAAATTTGTACGAGTCTATACAGCCATACACTGCTAAAAGTATAAAAAAACGTACAAGTTGACAGGTATGGGTTACCATCCTGTGTGTTTTCTTTAGTGACACTTGTATATCACCTTACCTAGCAAATTATACACAACAATCACCACACTTGTAAGTCTTCTCTCCTGTGTGTGTTCTTATTAGCTGATGTAGAGGTCTTATTTCACAAATCCTGCACCACAATCATCACATTTCTCTCCTGAATGTGTTTCTTTTATGCTACTGTAAGTTGACATTCTGAGCAAATCCTACACCATAAATGTCACATTTCTAAGGCTTCCCTGTTGTGCATGCTTTTTGTGCATTTGCTTACTTACTTACTTAGTCGTTCCCCTTCTACCGCGAGGTGTAGAGGTTTGGAAGAGAGAGCGCCAGACTATTCTATCAGCTGTCTTCTTCCTGGCCTGGTTCCATTCTAGTCCTCGGTCCTTCAAAGATTGTCTAATGTTGTCCTCCCAGCGGACTCTGGGTCGTCCTGGAGGTCTGGATCCCTGGCTCTTTGTTTCCCATGCTTGTCGTGGTAGCCGATCTTCTCCCATTCTGCAGACATGGCCAAACCATCTTAGTTGGGACTGTTCTACTTGGGTCTGCAGCGGGTGGGATTTTAGGCCTTGACGTATCATCTGGTTGCGGATCATGTCTCTATTTGTTACTTCAACCACCTTCCTCAGATACCTCATTTCTGAGGTTTGGATCTGGCTTTTGTGGGTTGTAGTCATTGCCCATGACTCGCATCCATATGTCAAGACTGGGACATAGGTGGAGCGGTATACAGCCATCTGTGTTTTCTTACCAACCTCTTTCTTGCTGAGGAATCCTCGATTTATGGCCTGATAAAGTCTCCCAGCCGCTGCTTTTCGAGTGGCCAACTCTTCTTTGATGCCCCCCTTTCGGTCTATATTAGCTCCGAGATATTTAAAGCACCTCTACACCTCACGGTAGAAGGGGAACGACTAAGTAAGTAAGTAAGATATTTAAAGAACACACACTCCCAACTTAATCTATGTTTTCTTTCTTCTTGTGATATCACCATGGATTTTGTTTTAGAGCTGCTTATAACCATCCCTCTCTTCTCCAGCTCTTCCTTCCAGACTTGCAGGTTGGATTGGAGATGTGTCTCTGATTAAGCAATCAGGGCAACATCATCAGCAAATGCTAGCTCTGAAATACAGACCTGTCTCATCTTCCAGTACCCAACTGAATACTGTCTTGTTTTCTCCTTACATGCCTTGATGACATCGTGTCCATGAGGAGTATGAAAAGATAAGGTGACAGGATATCGCCTTGTCTTACACCAGTGGTGGTCCTGAACTCTTCTGACTTACAGTTTGCTGTCCTCACATAATTTCTGCAAGACTTGTAGAAGCTCTGTATAGCATGAATCAGAGGTGCTGGAATGTTCTTCCTTGCCAAACAGTCCCAAAGTTTGCTCCAGGGGACCCTGTCAAACGCCTTTTCCAGATCTATGAAACAAAGATGGATCTCACTCTTGTACTCAAGGGCCTTTTCACTCAGCTGCCTGAGTGTGAAGATTAGGTCTTGAGTACTTCGGTTTGCTCGGAATCTGCACTGGGCTTCATCCAATTGTGGCTCAGCTAGGCATCGGAGTCTCTGCTCTAGGATTCTAGAGTAGATTTTACCAGGGACACTGAGAAGGGATATGCCTCTGTGGTTTCCACATTGTCGATTGTCACCCTTTTTGAAAATCGGTGTTATGATGGCAATCTCCCAATCCTTTGGTATGGCCTTGTTGCACCACGCTGCCTGTAGGACCCTTAGGAGTAATAGGTCGCCTGATGCTCCCATGTACTTAACCATTTCTGGTGTTATACCATCATGCCTTGCTGCTTTGCCCATCTTGATTTTCTCCAGTGCTGCCTTCAGTTCTTCCATCTTTATGTCATCTTCATCACCATTTGTATCCTCTTCTGTGCTAGTGGTTATCATTTCTGATGCTCTACCTTGCTCAACATCAAGGAGTTCTGAGAAATATTCTTTCCATCTTTCCATTACTTCCTTCGGGGCAGTAAGCAATTTGCCTTGCTTGTCCTTTATAAATTTAAGAGGGCATTGTTTTTCCTTCCTCATGTTCTTTAGGGTCTTATAGAACAATTTCTGGTTTTCTTGCGCATCCTTTTCTAGCTTTTCTCCAAATTCTTCCCAGGACTTCTGTTTTGCTGCTAGCACCTTGTTCTTTGCTTCTGTTCTGAGTATCACATATTCTCTATATTTCTCTATTTGTCCTGCTGTGTTTTTAGCTCCTAAGTATTGTTTCCATGCTATTTTCTTCTCTCTTATTTTCTCTTTGACTTCTTATGTCCACCAAGGTGTCCTCTTTCTCTTGTTCCCAAGTCAGACTTCACCACATGCTTCTGCAGCAGCTGTCTTTATGATGTCCTTGAATTTAAGCCACAGGGTTTCCAAGTCATCAGGTTGTTCTTCTGTGTTTCTCACCACTGTAGCAATAAGCCCTTGATATCTGGTCTTAATTTCTGGCTCTTTCAGCTTGTAGGTCTTAATGCTCATTTCTTCCGTTCGTTTACTTGGTTTCTTGCGGGTGCTGGGCAGTTCCTAGGCTGAGCAACTCTTTCAGTTGTTCTTTTGATTGTAAGCATTGTGCATTTGCAAGTGTTATTATCTGGTAAATTCTACATCATAAACACCAAACTCTTAAGATTTCTTTCTTGCACGTGATGTTTTATGGCACTGTAAAATATTTGCAAGCAAATTCTGCACTACGGATGCCACATTTGTAAGGCTTCACTCCTGTATTTATTCTTTTATGGCACTTTAAGCTGCCTTTGTCAGCAAATCCTACACCACAAATATCATATTTGTAAGGTGTCTCTCTTTGTGTGGTGTTATATGGTATTGTAAATTGCCTTTCTGAGAAAGTCCTTCACCACAAGTATCACACTTGTAGGGTTTTTCTCCTGTGTGCATTGTTATATGTCACTGTAAGTTTCCTGTCCAAGCAAATCCTACACCACAAATATCACACTTGCAAAGCTTCTCTTCTGTATGCGTATCTTTTTAAAATGGAGATATATATGTATAATTACCAAGCATTCTACACCACAATTATTATGCTTATAAGGATTTTACACTCTGTGTATTCTTTTATGGTATTGCAAACTACTTTTCTTTGCAAATCCTACACCACATATATCACATTTGTAAGGCTTCTCTCCTGTGTGTGTTCTTACATGACGTTGTAAAGTACCTTTTGCAGCAAATTCTACACCACAAACATCACATGTGTGAGGCTTCTTTCCTGTGTGTATTGATAAGTGGTACTGTAAGTAGCTTTTCCAAGCATATCCTACACCACAAATTTCACACTTGTAAGGTTTTTTTCCTGTGTGCGTTTTTAAGTGGTACTGTAAGTAGCTTTTCTGAGCATATCCTACACCACAAACATCACACTTGTAAGGCTTCTCTCCAGTGTGGGTTCTTATATGGCATTTTAAGCTGCAATTTGCAGCAAATCCTACACCACAAATATCACAGATGTAAGGCTTCTTGCCTGTGTGTGTTCTTAAGTGATACTGTAAGCTGGTTTTATGAGCATATCCTACACCACAAATATCGCAGATGTAAGGCTTCTTTCCAGTGTGTGTTGTTAAGTGGGACTGTAAGGAGCTTTTACAAGCACATCCGACACCACAAATATGGCACTTGTAAGGCTCCTGTCCCGTGTGTGTCGTTAAGTGGTACTTTAAGTGGCTTTTCCGAGCATATCCTACACCACAAAGATCACACTTGTAAGGCTTCTCTCCTGTGTGTGTTCTTTTATGGCGTTGTAAGCTGCCTTTTGCTGCAAATCCTACACCACAAAGATCACAATTGTAAGGCTTCTCTCCTGTGTGTGTTCTTATATGTCCTCGTAAGCTGCCTTTCAGAGAATATCCTATACCACAAATGTCACACTTGTAAGGCTTCTCTCCTGTGTGTGTTCTTATGTGGCATCGTAAGCTGCTTTTCTGAGCATATCCTACACCACAAATGTCACACTTGTAAGGCTTCTCTCCTGTGTGTGTTCTTATATGTCCTTGTAAGCTGCCTTTCCGAGCATATCCTATACCACACATGTCACACTTGTAAGGCTTCTCTCCTGTGTGTATTCTTATATGGCATGATAAGTTGCTTTTCTGAGCAAATCCTATGCCACAAACATCACACTTGTAAGGCTTCTCTCCTGTGTGTGTTCTTAAATGGTGTTGTAAAGGGACTTTTGTAGCAAATCCTACACCAAAAATGTCACACTTGTAAAGTTTCTCTCCAGTATGTATTGTGGCATGTTTCAATAAATTTTTTTTGTGGGTAAATTCTGAGCCACAAACATCACACTTCAAAAGACTCTGCTCCTTAAGTGGTCCGTCATTTTTCTTTAGCTGATTTTCACAGGTGAACCTTTTGCCATGATCACCAGTGCTACAAACCTGATATCCTGTACATATTTTATTAGGATGTGGTAAACCCCCACTCTTGACATATTCTACTTCACATTTTTCAAGTGTTTCTTCCTCACATACATCACTTTTATTAGGTTGAGCATTTCTTTCACTGTCATAAAATATTTTATCAGACTCTCTACTGCAGTCTTTATTTTGTAAAGAAATTATACAATCAGTTTCAGAAAAATATGTAGGTAAAATTAATGTGTAATCAGTTTCAGAATCACAAACATCTATAGGTAAAGTCTTATTATAACCAGTCTCACAAACATTCATAGCTTTGTTGTCACAACATATCAAGTTCAATGAGTTTTCTGTACCTGCCAATCTTGGCTTAGTCTTATCTAATATAGCTGCTTCTGCAAGCATAAAATCCCCTTTAACCACTGTAGTTTCATCAAATTGTCTCCTGCCTTGAAGCATTATGTCTTGAAGATTACAGTAGTCACTAAGTTTGCAGTATGTCTTGTCGCATGACATTCCCGTATGGACATCCAAGTTATCACTCTGAGTGAAGGAAAGCTGACACCGGTGACAAGAATGTATTTCTGAAATAAAACAGTTCAGATAATTATGAATTACACTTAATTGTCAGTTTAGTTAAAATATAATTTCTATTAAAACGTCTCACATGTTCTTAAGCATAACATTAGATGTTTTACAGTTGTTAGACTTTTCCTGGCCTACCTTCATCATGTCCACATGAGCCCAGCTCTTCTTGTCTTTCAGTTTCTGACATGTCCAAGGAGACAGCGTTCTAGATTTGAATAATAGTACAGCCGTTCTTAAATTAGTTTGCGTTAAATTGTTAACAATATGTAATGTCAAGAAGTAGGGTAAACATTTTTTCTGTAATCTGTATGTGTCTATCTCATTCGTCTTTATTTTTCTCACAAATGCAAACTATTCAATCATTAATAAAACATGGAGAAAAAAGCCAGATACATTTCTCCATAAATAATACACATGTACCCACACATATATAAATTATCTGTACCGTAATACTGTAGATATGTATACAAACAAATAATCTGGATCAGAACTCTCAACTTCAAGGAATCACACATAATGTAATTGTTACGTGCAGTCTTTGATATCTTACAATATTATACATTGGTATACTTGTTATGTTCGCAAATATTTTGTAAACAAAATAGATATTTTTTAGTGCTTAAGGGAAAGTCATTATTGAGTTACTTCCCTTGAAAGTTGTGCCGTCTCTTTCGATCGAACTCCGCGGATGAATCCAGTTTTACTGCGATTTATTCTTTGTTTGGGTAGTAATAGATTGTTCTTGCTTCAGAATATCTATGGCCTGAATTTATGTGTATTGTTTGTCTGTGTAGGACGAATCTGTCTTATATCTGTATATCTTTACATATCTAAGTCGAACTATATGTTCTGTTGTCTCTAGAGAGGTCAAAGGCTGTTCGGCGGATGTGTCACGAGAGAGGTGTGTTTTGGCTTCGCCCTGATGATGGGCTGTGGTTTTCTATGTCGGCTTGATGCCGGGAAAAAAGTGATCTCAGTGGTTTTTGGGGAAAGTGATAGTCGTCTAGACCTATCGTGTATGCTTTACCCCAGTGTTCATTCTTATTGCCAAGGAACGGCAAAATCATATTTCTGAAAACCAAGGTAATAAAGATACTCTTTTGAACTCTCGTACGAAGCCACCGTTTTTCGATAGGGATGATTTGTACGTCTGAGAGGATACATCTAACTAGATGAAAAAAACGATTCTGATTCCTAGCAGCACTATATCCTGTAGAATGCAGTCAATTGTTCATGATCAAATCTACAGAGCAATGAAATGTTTAATGAATGACTAACTTTAGGACAGATTCATTATCTGTATCCAAACGTGAGTGACAGCTCACGAGTGAAGCCATCTTGGAACCAAACATGTAGTGACTTTCAAGAAGAGAAAAGGGATGCCCGTATTATCGCTTGATTAGTCCAGAGATCACTGCTACACATGAGAACCCATTGCTAGCGGTTCAATATAATTATATGGAAAAATCTGTGCTGGACATTATGTTAAGGAATCTTCGCTAGACGAGATTAGGTCTAGAAGCCATCTTGGATATTGTTTATAATCTGACGTGCTTTGTCAGTAAACTCAGTTGATATATATATATGGGCAATACTGAGTGCTGGCTACTGACAGTCCATTATACTATTATTCTACATGAGTGCCCATGTAACATAACATTGCAAGACCATTTATCCACTGTACCATGATGTATTATGCCAACCTGTGATTTGTCACTATCTGTGCTGTCGAGTGTGTACGTCCAATTAAACTTTAGTAAAGGTACACAGTCGTTGGTGTCGATGACTTCCAGCCATACATGAGTGTGAGAAAAGAACATTTGTCAACACCACGAACTCTTCCTATCATTCGCACATTATACACTCCATCTATGTCTACACCCCACTGCGTAGGTCAAGTTGACATTCCATACTCGAACCACGAGCAACACAACAACACAGTATTTAACTCTGGTGATGTTCGAGCGAGCTTCAGATTTCTCAGCATGTCTCTTGCTCAGGGCAAGGGTCTTGTATTAAGAGTTTATCAACTGATGATGATGATGTCTGCTTCCATCCACTTATATTTATCATTTGGTGGACATCATTAATAAGAAAAAAGATTCTTATCAACTGGTGGCCAGTGTGGGGAAGGCAAAACATGCAGATTGCTAACGCTGTAGTCACTAGAGCTCAGGCTCTTAATATGCCTAAAACTTCATCTACTGAAGATAATGAAGTGCATAACCAAGATGATCCCTTGGTAATTTCTCGTGACTCGTTTATAAAACAGCAAGAAGATGATCCCACTCTGAAGAAATTCTTCATTCTTGCAACTAAAGGTGATCCGAATAAAGACACAAGTCGTAAATCGTGGATTACAAAGAAGAATGGCGTACTTGTACGTATGGTTCAAGACTCCATTACGTCAAGTCATTCTCAAATCCTGGTTCCCAAGAATTTGAGAGTTAAAATTTTGCAGCACGCTCACGACTCTCAGTGTGCTGGACACATGGGTTTTTCCCGTACTAAGTCAAGAGTCCTTGCGGCTTTCTTTTGGCCATTGGCAAACAAGGACATACGGATTTATTGTCGATCTTGTAAAGTATGTCAGGAAGTTAAATCCAAAGGTCCACGGCATGCTGCACCCATTCAGGCGGCGGACATTCCTATTCGGCCGTTTCAAAAAATGGCCATAGACATTATTGGTCCATTTAAGATCAAGTCTGCCAGAGGACATCAGTTTATCTTGACATGTGTTGATATGTGCACACGTTGGCCAGAGGCTATTCCTCTGAAGAGCATTACTACTGCTGATATTGCAGATGCTCTTTGGCTTATATTTTCACGTTTGGGTTTCCCCGGAGAGATATTGTCAGACCATGGCACCCAACTAATATCAGATACCATGTCTCAAGTAATGTCTACTCTGCAGATAGATAGATCTTTAAGTAGTATCTACCATCCAATGTCTAATGGTATGGTCGAACGCCTTAATAGAACACTTAAAAACTTACTAGGGAAGATAACTGAGGATCATCCTCAAGACTGGGACAGAGTTTTACCTGCGGCCCTCTTCGCTTACAGAGAGGTACCCAATGAACATACAGGATTTTCTCCCTTTGAACTCATCTTTGGCGCGCGTCCGCGTGGCCCTATGTCGTTGCTTCACGATCTCATAACATCTGACAATATTGACGATGACACAAAGACATCCTACGAATATGTCATCGCGTTGAGACAAAAGATTATCGAAGCATGCAAATTAGCAACTTCTTCTTCTGAATTTGCGAAACAGAAGGCAAGGCAATTTGCCAATAAGAAGAGATGCTTACGACAACTTTGTCCTGGTGACAAAGCATTTGTATTACTACCTTGTAGGGAAAACAGATTACTTATTTCTTGGAAAGGTCCGTACGATATAATATCGAAAATTTCCGATGTCGACTATATTGTCGATATTGATGGGAAGCATAAAACCTTCCACATCAATATGCTTACTGAATTCCATGAACGTCCGGATTATTTGCAACCCATTTTCCAAGCAACGGACAATTCTCCAGTACAACATGGTCATTGCTCATCACTGTCCGTGATACAGGATGAGGAAACAAGTTTTTCAGATGTAAATCTTCCTCTTCCAATGATCCCACTTCATTCTAGTGAATCATGGAAGAACGTTACTGTCTCTCCTGATTTGTCTCTAGGAGAACAGCGACAAGTTTCAACTATGTTGCAAACATTTCAGGATGTACTCACTGACATCCCTGGACAAACGAATGTCATTGAACATGACATTGTTCTAACTGACCATACTCCTATTAGGGTTAGACCTTATCCTATACCTATACATTTTCAAGCACAGGTCGAGAAAGAGTTGGATGAGATGATATATTTGGAAATAATCGAACCATCCACCTCTGCATATTCTTCGCCGATGGTTATTGTGCGTAAAAAAGACAATAACATACGTCTTTGCGTTGACTATCGAAAATTGAATCAGGTAATGAAGTTCGATGCTGAACCTATGCCTTTACTGGAAGAACTACTTACTCGACTCTCCAAATCTCATTTTTTCACTAAACTTGATTTGTCTAAAGGATATTGGCAAGTTCCTTTATCTGAACGCGCCAAACCTCTCACAGCTTTTTCAACACCTAGAGGTTTGTTCCAATGGAATTTTATGCCTTTCGGTCTTATGAACGCACCAGCTACATTCGTACGCATGATGCGCCGAATCCTATCTTATCGGTCAGATGTCATTGCATATCTAGACGACATCTGTCTTTTCAGCGATACTTGGGAAGATCACTATTCAGGGTTAGATGAATTGCTGTCTACTTTGCGCGAGCACAACCTGACAGCGAAACCCTCTAAAGCCTATATTGGTTTTAGCGAAATTTCTTTCCTAGGCCACCGAGTTGGTCATGGTTTCCTAAAGACAGAGGACCATAATACTAGTAAGATACTTAACATCTCAATCCCTAAGACTAAAAAACAGGTGAGAAGTCTGTTAGGTCTTATTCAATTTTATGGCAGATTCATTCAGAATCTATCCTCTATCATGGCACCTCTTTCAACACTTCTAAAGAAAGGTTCGCCTAATGTGGTCCACTGGTCTCAGGAATGCCAATGCTCTCTGGATAAGATTAAAACATTGTTTTCAACACCACCTATTTTAGTGCTACCCACTAAAGATAAAACATTCGTTCTTCGTAGTGACGCTTCATCCACTGGGATTGGAGCGGCACTAATGCAAGAGTACTCTGGAACTCTGCATCCTGTAATGTATATTTCCAGAAAACTTAATGCGGCAGAAAGGAATTATTCGGTTTTAGACCGTGAGCTATTAGCTATGGTTTGGTCGATCCTCAAACTACAGAGATTCCTTCTGGGCGCACATTTCATAGTAGAAACCGACCAAAAAGCTCTTACCGCTATACAGAGTAAGAATTTGAAGAGCTCGAGGTCTACTCGATATGCAATTGCTCTTCAACCTTTTCATTTCTCTGTGCGAGCTATTCGTGGATCAGATAATGTGATGGCAGACATTCTGTCAAGATGCCCACATGATTCCACATAACTATTAGGGCTTAGACTTCTTGATATGTCTAGTTCTATAGTAGTTCCTTTTCTATATCATGATAGATACAAATTTGTAATTTAATAATATAATGATTGTATCACTACATAGCGGTTCATTGATGTTTATTCACCGCTGTGCTTTGATGATTTTTTCTTCATAAATCATAAATATAAGATATCTAATATGAAATCGTGTAATTGCCAGAATTGTATTATACTTTGATGACACCTTCCTGGAAAAATATACTTATAGAGAAATAATTTCTCTCAGTTTATGAGACACATTCTCACCAGTCGCTCCATAAGTCGACTTAGCCTCATATTAGGCGTTATATGTATTCCTGATATTCTCATCTGCGCATTATTCATGCGTTGTGAGCCTATTGTACATTGCTCCTAGATGTATTTCAAAAAGAAAAAAAATGTTCCATTTTTTTTTCCCGGGAGGTGTGGTAAGACTGTTACATGCAGTCTTTGATATCTTACAATATTATACATTGGTATACTTGTTATGTTCGCAAATATTTTGTAAACAAAATAGATATTTTTTAGTGCTTAAGGGAAAGTCATTATTGAGTTACTTCCCTTGAAAGTTGTGCCATCTCTTTCGATCGAACTCCGCGGATGAATCCAGTTTTACTGCGATTTATTCTTTGTTTGGGTAGTAATAGATTGTTCTTGCTTCAGAATATCTATGGCCTGAATTTATGTGTATTGTTTGTCTGTGTAGGACGAATCTGTCTTATATCTGTATATCTTTACATATCTAAGTCGAACTATATGTTCTGTTGTCTCTAGAGAGGTCAAAGGCTGTTCGGCGGATGTGTCGCGAGAGAGGTGTGTTTTGGCTTCGCCCTGATGATGGGCTGTGGTTTTCTATGTCGGCTTGATGCCGGGAAAAAAGTGATCTCAGTGGTTTTTGGGGAAAGTGATAGTCGTCTAGACCTATCGTGTATGCTTTACCCCAGTGTTCATTCTTATTGCCAAGGAACGGCAAAATCATATTTCTGAAAACCAAGGTAATAAAAGATACTCTTTTGAACTCTCGTACGAAGCCACCGTTTTTCGATAGGGATGATTTGTACGTCTGAGAGGATACATCTAACTAGATGAAAAAAACGATTCTGATTCCTAGCAGCACTATATCCTGTAGAATGCAGTCAATTGTTCATGATCAAATCTACAGAGCAATGAAATGTTTAATGAATGACTAACTTTAGGACAGATTCATTATCTGTATCCAAACGTGAGTGACAGCTCACGAGTGAAGCCATCTTGGAACCAAACATGTAGTGACTTTCAAGAAGAGAAAAGGGATGCCCGTATTATCGCTTGATTAGTCCAGAGATCACTGCTACACATGAGAACCCATTGCTAGCGGTTCAATATAATTATATGGAAAAATCTGTGCTGGACATTATGTTAAGGAATCTTCGCTAGACGAGATTAGGTCTAGAAGCCATCTTGGATATTGTTTATAATCTGACGTGCTTTGTCAGTAAACTCAGTTGATATATATATATGGGCAATACTGAGTGCTTGGCTACTGACAGTCCATTATACTATTATTCTACATGAGTGCCCATGTAACATAACATTGCAAGACCATTTATCCACTGTACCATGATGTATTATGCCAACCTGTGATTTGTCACTATCTGTGCTGTCAAGTGTGTACGTCCAATTAAACTTTAGTAAAGGTACACAGTCGTTGGTGTCGATGACTTCCAGCCATACATGAGTGTGAGAAAAGAACATTTGTCAACACCACGAACTCTTCCTATCATTCGCACATTATACACTCCATCTATGTCTACACCCCACTGCGTAGGTCAAGTTGACATTCCATACTCGAACCACGAGCAACACAACAACACAGTATTTAACTCTGGTGATGTTCGAGCGAGCTTCAGATTTCTCAGCATGTCTCTTGCTCAGGGCAAGGGTCTTGTATTAACAGTTTATCAACTGATGATGATGATGTCTGCTTCCATCCACTTATATTTATCATTTGGTGGACATCATTAATAAGAAAAAAGATTCTTATCAGTAATCATGTGACCTATTCTAACCAAACAGATACAATGTATTCATCAAGAAGAAATGACGATAGGACATCTTCATCTCTAGCTCCTCTGGCACTTGTCTGGTTCTTGTCATCAGTTAAAGAAAAGACTATGTGTAAAGACATATGTTTGATCATAATCAGATATGCCATGCTGCCAAAACAGTATTTTGTAAACTGTTCTCCACCTCAGCATTATCAACCGAAATGAGACATACAACACTTAATTAAATGCAGCACCATACCTCAACAATACCAAAACAGGTGAGACATTGAACACTGAGTAACTATTTACATACAATTGTCTACCTCACAATTACCACCAGAGATTGAACATTGATTACAGTCTCCATGAGTCTCCTGTTTGAGTTCACCACAACCTGCATGAGAACATAAAATATGAAGGACACTAGGTTTACTGAGAAGTTATGTTTGCTAATAAATGTCAGCTCTATACCTCCATATCTTTCTATCAGTGTCTCTAATCAGATTTGATCTCAACTGTCAATATCCAACTTCTTGAATTCCTTGATATGACAGCTGTTGTTATTGGTAATATTTTATATACAATTATTGTTGTTTAACTTTTAATCATTGTAATAAACAAAACAAAAGTAATAAATCATTAAGCACAGATTACATTTTAACATAAAAGAAATACAATATTACCCAGTAAATTCTCCTCAACAACAGGACATGTACTGGATGTACAGCTTGACTCCATTTTATCTCTCACAGGATAAACATGAACTTCTTCCTCATCATCATTTGTTTCACTTTTCACAGTCAGTTCCTGGAAATAAAACATTGTACATATACAAGTCTGAGGTGACATGTTTCATTCTTTACAGTTACTACACGTGGGACATAAAATATTGTACATATACAAGTCTGAGGTGAAGTGTTTCATTCTTTAAGTTACTACACCATGGACATAAAACATTGTACATATACAAGTCTGGGGTGAAATGTTTCATTCTTTAACTGAAATCTGTCTCATGGTGAACTGAAGTAAGTACAGTTATACGGAGGCCATGAATAGTATTTCTTGCTAACTGGTAAAATATAGAACACATGAAGGCATCTGTACAGAGATGTAAATTAACAATAATTATAATAAGCCATAGACTGCCAAGCCAACAAGTACTTACCGCTGCTGAAGGCTGGTCATAATGAACAGCTTTGTCTTATCACACTAGTAAATACATGAAATATGATGAAGCACTTCATCATGTAGCACTCAAGAAGTTAAGTGAGAGATATAACATCAGTTCCACATGTTTTGTTGGTTCTGTTAACTCTGATTATATTTTTTAAAGTTGTGAGTATTTACTAATAATTTCATGACAAAATAACTCACCTCACAATCTGCTTTTATCTCCTGTTTGATTATTTCTCCCAGATGGGTGATGTTTGTTTCCATATTTTCTGTAGTCTGGAAGAAACAATGATTACTATTGTTTTTAAAATTGTAACAGAATGTCCTTTACAACTCCTAAAATCCAACTCTGTGTGATGGTGAGGGAGATGTGTGGTAATACTGAAAATTTCTTCCACTCTACTCACTGAAGCATCACTACAAGATGTAGAGTCATACATATATCTTGGTAGCAGAAAAGACAAACCAGAAGGGATAGACAACAATATCAAAATAAGAATACTAAAAGCAAGAGAAACTTTCATTGCATTGAGATACATACTTAGATCAAGAGAAATCAAGCCCAACAGAAAAAAAAAAAGAATTTCAACAAAACGGCCCTGAAACATGAAGAGCAATCAAAACAACAACTACAAATCTATAGGCATTCCTAACTGGGTGCTTGCATCAAATAGATGAACTGATATGGTAGGACAAGGCAGAAGTAGACCCAAAAAAACACGGAGAAGACAACTGGAAGCAGAAGTGAAAATGATGAGTAAAACATGGAAAGAACTAGAGCTGATGGCACAGGACAAGAGGAATTGGTAGGTGTTTGTTGAAGACCTATGCTCCTTGGTGAGCTAAAGGGTACTGATTGATTGACTCACTAAAACAATGGCACATATATCTTATTATAACCAGTTGTAGCCCATGACCTAAAAAAAACAGAGAAGCAGGTCAAAATTAAAATAATAAATTATGCATATCTCATCAACAATTACCAAATACGGATGACAATATTCCATATCAACATTTACCACATACGGATGACACTATTTCATATCAACAGTTATCACATACAGATGACATCATTCTGTATATACAGTTACCACATACAGATGACACTATTTCATATCAAGTTACCACATACAGATGACAATATTTCATATCAAGTTACCATATACAGATGACACTTCTTCATATCAAGTTACCACATACAGATGACACTTTTCCATATCAAAAGTTACCACATACAGATGACATTATTCCATATCAACAGTTACCACATATTTCATATCAATAGTGTGATGGTATTGCCTCCTCTTGGCAGAAATGTTGATAGAAGAGTAGTAAAGCTTCTATCACATGGGAGTCTTCATAAGATATTCAGATAAGCGAAAACAATGCTGGCTGTCGCTGAGCACGTTAATTCTGTAATCCGCTGACAATTTTTGTGAAGAATGTAAGCAATGGTTTATTCTAGCTCGTTAAGCCCCCACCGCTGAGTTAATCAGTGGAATTATTTTTATAATATAGCTCTGTTTAGAGTGTGTGTGTCGGCGTCTGTGGCCTAATGGATGCGAACGCAGTTTCATAATCCAGATATACCAGGTTCGAAACCTGCTGCAGGCGGTTTGGTAGCAGATCGCTGTGTGTGGATTTTTAACAATGGTATAAGCGCCGTACCATTCAGAAAGCAATGGCAAACTACTGAATGAAAAAATTGCCTAGAAAAATCAAAAACAGCCAATAAAAGCTGGGGTTGATTGCCAAGTCCTGTAAAGGATAAGCAACTAACTTTTTAGAGTGTGTGTAGTAATTTGACTGAGACAAACATGCAGTAACTTTAAAATGATTAAATTGAAGTTAAATTTGTAACATTACAAATAACACAATTTAATAATCACTTTAAGTTTTAACAGTTGGAAAATAATTTGAATATTTATGAAAAGGTTTTCATCACTTGAATGATTTTTGATAAGTTCAAGTGGCAGCATATAGGTTAACTTAGCTGCCAATGATGATTCTAATCCTCCTTATGGGTTGGTTCTTTTACACTCTGCTCGCGCTCATCTCTGGTCAAAGTTAAGGCACAGCACGTTCCCAGAATGTCAAGGAGTAACGGCAAAGCTGGTTCTGCTTCTGTCTATTATACCCTCTTACGATGGCATCTCGCACATCAGTCCACTTCTACCTTCACTTGGTTCCAGAGATAGTACTTTCTGCTGGTACCACCAATAACTGGTAATAGAAACAGAAACAAAACGCTCTTCTGAGTATGGTGTTTTCCAACACATAGTTATGTGCCCCCCCCTCCCCTCCCCTCGTCTATTCTAAAATTCCATGTCAGAATTTACCCTCGATGAGAATTAAATTTAATCCCTCAGGATACAACTTTCTTTACATTTAAAGAAATTAGCTTTAGCTTTACATTACATTTAAATGAAAAGGTTAAATGTACAGATATAATATGTTTTACAATTACATCTCCACTGCTTGATAAGTGTTCACAATATAAATTAATTTATGTTTCATTTATATTTACACTTGTGGAAAAGTTTGAAACTTCTATTAATTTTAACATGAATATGTTTTTTTTTCGTTTACATTTACACTGGTTTAAAGCTTGAAACTGTAAGTATTATTCTTAGAATGTACATCATTTCTTTCATCTTTCTCTCCCTGCTCCATAGGGAACCTGGAACTACTTTATGCTTTTAGTTCTCTTTACGAAACTATCAATAAAGCAATCACCAGCCCGTGCAGTGGTGGTTCATGAATCATCATTCTAGATACTGAGGTTGCCAGCCTCAAATGACTTTGACATCCAATAGCGAGTTTCACACATTAAACTTCACATGGTAATATATACATATATATGTTAGTTCACATGTTAGTAATAAAATATGAAATGTAAATCATAACTTACGCCAATCCTGGCTACAGACTAGTTGCTCAGATAAATAAAAGAGATGAATCATTCTCTTGCACCATCTGGGATGTCTTTAATTTTACAATAGATTCCCCCTATGACTCCATGTTTCTTCAGTTTCCTAGTCCTGTGGTTCCTTATTAAAATGTAGAGATTTCCTGTGCTTTGCAAGTCTTATCTGGTTCTCCAATAAAAGGTCTGGTTAACAAAAGGAATTATGAATTTAATCTTCACTCTGGCGAGGACTGATGTTGTCTTGGCGAGCATGAAATTCACAGTGAAATAAAACTGTGAAATGGTCAGACTATATACCCTCTCTTCCTACACCTTCGTTTGTTATGGAGTTAAATAAACGCTCCAATCATATTCAAACAGGTCAGATGTGGTACTTTCAAAATATTTCCGACATGGAAAAACTTTGCAAAGGTCACGTCTCCCATATATGGTAATATATGTGTACAAACATCCAAACACACCTCTGTCAATCATAATATTGTGACAGTGTTTTTCTGGCGTAATGGCTCAGGGATGGTTGCTAGACACCTGTGTTTTGCCAGACAAACAAATCTGGTTCTATTCAGCACTCCTGCCGAACACAAGCTTGGATAAACAAGCACCGTCGCTTGAAAAGATGGTCAGACAGATTATGCGATAAAATATTGTCGCTGACGGTCTAATAACATGGCGTAACTTAACACGTCTTCGTGAATGTGACACAATAAGGTAAGAATTACTCCTGTGGCAAATACTGCCATAGGGGAATGCCGTGTTAGAGACTTCACCATGCTATGTCCAGCATAAAGAATAAAATGTATGAAAGGGACAAATGAAATGCCAAATAAAAGCAATCAGAGAGAAAAAAAATGAAGAAATGATACTGCCATAGGGCTGGAGATGTGAGAGATCACACAAAAGGACAGAGACAGACATTTCATCACAAATAGTTACCACATACTGATGACATTATTCCATATCAACAGTTACCTCATGCAGATGACATTATTCCATATCAACAGTTATCACATACAGATGACATTATTCCATATCAACAGTTACCACATACAGATGACATTATTCCATATCAATAGTTACCACCTGCAGATGACATTATTCCATATCAACAGCTACCAGTTTGAGTGTCAAAGTGGCTAAGAGGTATGGTATTCGCCTCGAATTCTAGAGGAACCGGTTCAATTCCCAGTTGAGGGTATATCATTTTTGGAAATTTTTTTGAGAACCAGTGGTTATAATGATGTCATACCATCACCTGGGTAGTGAGATCGGATGCCTAGCCTTCTTGGATAATGGGTTTCCATTTATTATGTGTTTAAACGTTTATACAATACCAAAACCTATCCTCTGTCCTGTACTTACTGTTCTTAGTCTTCTATCATTTACTAGACACAGTATTAAAGTCTTTGTCTTGTGTAATTTGACCTATACTGTATAGTAGGTGTCGTGAGAAATTCTAATCCACATATATAAATTAAAACGTAAATGTAAAGCCTAACAAATAAAATTAATATAAGGAAAGAAGAATGGTAAAGAACAGTGCTGTCACAATGACTGTACTCGAAATCCCCCTTGTTTTCTCCTGCGTCTGCAAATTGTAACGTTTCACGTTGATAGTAAAAGCCTACTGCAGCATACACGCTTTCTACGATAAAACGGGTACTGCAGTTCTAAGAAAAACCTTGAGATACGCAGCTGACCTAGATTTAAAATTCCATTCATATCAATTTATACACTATGTTACCAAAAACGAATGGACAGATGGAATTAGGATAGAAAGAAGGGAGGGGCTGAAAGCCGAAATGCAGGCAATACTACCACAGTCGCGCGATACACAATTACTACCATCCCGCGTATAAGGCCACAAGCACTAGCTTTTTTTTCAAATAGTCAGTGATAAAAAACACTACTGCTACAAGAATCAGGTTTTAAAACATGAAAAATGCTTATTAGGAAATATGAAATTCTACTGAATTACATCTAAGCTCCTGAAAGTACAGAAGACACCCTATGACAAAGAAATGAACGCGTGGTAAAAAACAAATATACGACTATCTTTGGAAAACACATATTTTGAACGCCGCCATGTAGCTCACTTTAACTTATATATTATTGTACGGCAGGACTTGCTAACCAAGAATATGTTATGTGTTATGCCTTTAGTCTATTAATAAAATAATTATGGCCAAAATAAAATAGTGAGGGTGCCTGACAGCATGGAATCATTTCTGCTCATAAAATTTTTTTATAACGTGTTTGAAAAACATTACGTTACGGAAATAGCCTACCATGTTAACTCCTATTTGATTGGCGGGAATGAGATGTAAGACTAAACACGATTAGTTGGACTGCAAATACTAGTTTTTGTTGTTATGGGAAACGAATAGAAGGGGTACTTTTTTGAAAAGATGGGTAAACATGGCATGATTGGTTAGGTCTGCCAATATACTTAATTCAGGGCGTCTGTTCCGGGCCACATCTTGTAATAAACCTAGTAAGAAGCAGTGCGTTGAGCACCAGTGCATATTTTTTCTAAAATAAAAGCCTGGGACAAGAGGCAGATCGGAATTTGTGCCTATTCATTGCCAGTCAACGAAACTGTTTATTATTTCTATTGAATTGTGGTAAGCTGAAATATTTGATATCTTTTTAATGAAAATTGAATGTGAAATGATGATTTGTGTCTGTATATGTGTGTAGTTCAGTGGCCAACTTGAGAAAAGCCTAAATATTGCTCCAACCTGAATAGGAGGTGTCGGAAAAAAAGTAAAACTGCATGGGATTGCCAAACAGTACACTGACACCTATCTTATGGACTAGAAAGAAATAATGCTGGAATGGCAGAGGCGTAGTAACCATTAGGGAGGAGTATTTCATTCATAACCCTCCACTCCCAAAGGAGCATAGGCCTTCAACAAACACATGCCAAGTCCTCCTGTCACGTGCCATCATCTCAAGTTCTTTCCATGTTCTCCTCATCATTTTCACCTCTGTTTCCAACTCTCTTCTCCATGTACTTCTTGGTCTTCCTCTGCCTCTCTTGCCCTGCGGGTTCCAGAACAAGGACTGCCTTGTAATGCTATCAACAGGTTTCCTCAGTGTGTGTCCTATCCATCGCCATCGTCTTCTTCTCATCTCTTGTTCCACTGGCACTTGTCTAGTTCTTGTCATCAGTTCTACGTTGGTAACCTTGTCATACCATTTTAATCCCTCTATTCTACGCAAGCACCCATTTATGAAAGTCTGTAGCTTTTTGGTTGTTGTCTTTGTTGTTCTCCATGTCTCAGAGCCATACAATAGGACTGACTTCACATTTGAGTTGAAGATTCTTATTTTCGTGTTGGATCCTATTTCTCTTGATCTCCATATATTTCCCAATGCAATGAAAGCTCCTCTTGCCTTTTGTATTCTTATTTTGATATCGCTGTCTGTCCCTCCAACTTTGTCTATATTACTGCCAAGATACGTATATGATTCTACATCTTGTATTGATGTTTCTTCAAGTTCAACCCTATTATCATTACCTGCATTTATTCTCATTATTTTTGTCTTTTCCCTGTGTATTTTCAGACCCAATTGCTGTGACCTCTCATCGAGTGTTTTCAATTTGTCCTGCATCTGATTACGGTTATGGGACAGAAGAGCCAAGTCATCAGCAAAATCCAGATCATCCAACTGCTTAGTCGGAGTCCACTGGATTCCATTTCTGTTGTGTGTTGTCGATGATCTCATAACCCAATCTATTGCCAGCAAGAAAAGAAATGGAGACAAGAGGCATCCCTGTCGCACTCCTGTTCTTATCCCAAATGGTTCTGTAAGCTGTCCTTCATGAAGAACTCTGCATGTCATGTCTTCATATGTTTTCTTTATTAAATTAATGATCTTCAGGGGAACTCCATAATGCCTCATCAATTTCCAAAGTGATTCTCTGTCTACACTGTCAAATGCCTTTTCATAGTCCACAAATCCGATGTATAGTGGTGAATTCCATTCCAGACTTTGTTCAACTATTATTCTCAAAGTGGCTATCTGGTCTGTACATGATCTGTTTTGTCGAAAACCTGCTTGTTCATCTCTCAATTTCTTGTCTATCGACTCTTTTAATCTCTCAAGGATAATCCTGTTTAATACTTTTCCTGGCACTGATAGTAACATTATTCCTCTATAATTTGTGCACTCTTGTAAATTTCCCTTCTTAGGCAACTTAACCAGATATCCTTCCTTCCATTCTGCTGGTATCTCTTCCTTTTCCCAGACTTTACCAAGTAATTTATATAACATCTCTGTAGCCGTGTCGATATCTGCTTTGATGGCCTCTGCTGGAATGCCATCAGGTCCAGACGCTTTTCCATCTCTTAGAAGCTTTATGGCTTTCTTTATTTCTTCCTTCGTTGGTCTTTCACCGTTAATTTGTAGCTCTTCTTCTGCTGGCTGGATGTCCAGCGGGTTTTGTGGAGCTGGTCTATTGAGAAGGTCCCCAAAATATTCTGTCCACCTCTTCATTTGCTCTTGTATATTGCTGAGCAGTTTCCCATTCTTGTCTTTTATGAGACAACTTGTTTGCTTGTATTTCCCTGTTAACTTCTTTGTGCTGCTATACAGTTCTCTCATATTTCCTTTGGCTGCAGCATCTTCTGCCTCTCTTGCTAACTCCTCAATATACTTCCTCTTGTCTCTTTTGATACTTCTTTTTACTTCTTTGTTTGCTTCTGTGTACACTTCTTGAGCCTTGGCTTTGGAACTTCTGGTTTTGCTTGTGTTTAACTCTGCTTTCTTGTTTTTCCTGTCTTTTATCTTATTGATGGTTTCTGTTGTTATCCATGCTTTTTGTTGTCTTTCCCTTTTCCCCAGTATTTCTTCACATGTCTCCTTCCATACCGTTTTGACCTGCTGCCAATAGTCTTCTGTATTCTCTACATCTTCCAGCTGTTGTAGCACTTGGAATTTGTTGGATACTGTGACCGCAAATTTGTCTCTTGTTTCTTGATTTCTTAGCTGTCCTACATTAAACTGTTGTCTATAATTTTGCATTGTTGCATATCTCTTGAGTTTCATTTTTATTTTGGCTATCAGAAGATGGTGATCTGATGCCACATCTGCTCCTCTATATACCTTTACATCCTGCAATGATGATCTAAACTTCTTCTTTATGCATATATGATCGATCTGATTTTCTGTTCTATGGTCTGGTGATATCCATGTTGCCTTGTGTATTCTCTTATGTGGAAACATGCTTCCTCCTATAGCCAGTTGATTTGAAGCACAGAAGTTTGCGAATAGTTCTCCATTTTCATTCATTATTCCTAGCCCATGTTTTCCCATGACTTCTTCAAATCCGGTGTTGACTGTACCTATCTTTGCATTCATGTCACCCATCAAAATTGTGATGTCTCTTCTTTTTACTTTATCCATAATTTCCTGTAGTTTAGTATAAAATGCTTCTTTCACAGACTCTTCTTTGTCATTAGTTGGTGCATAACATTGGATGACATTTACATGAATTTTCTTTTTAGCTGTTTTGATAGTAGCTGTTATTATTCTGGGTCCTACAGCTTCCCATTCAATGAGTGCTTTCTGTGCTTCTTTAGATAACATAAGAGCTACCCCTTCACTGTGGTGTGAAGTTTCGTCTTCATGTCCTGAGGACAGCACCAATTCACCTGTGATGAGTTTCTTCCTGTCTACCCCCTTCCACTTTGTTTCACACATTCCCAGAACCTCGATTTTGTATTCCCTCATTTCTGCTGCTACTTGCGCCACTTTCCCTTGTTCGTTTAATGTCCGAACATTCCAGGTGCCAAATCTGGAAGTTCTCCTAGAAGAAAGAAGGTTAGTCAGCAACACAGACTCCTTTCGGCTTTCTCTGTGTTGCATCATACGCCTCCCCGCGAGAGGACCTTCCCCTGTCTTGGATGGCTGTGTTTTATTTCCTTTATTTGACTTGTCCATATTTGTTGAAGTTTTTTGTGGTTTAAATTTTTTTTTACAGGATGGAGTAACCGGCCCCATGCCCAACCCTCCTTAGTCGCCTTCTACGACATGCCTGGCAGGGGACAGTGTTACTATTCTTTGCTCCCCTTTCAGGCCCCGGTGACACACGGGTGAGGGAGGAGTATACTGGTGTAATTTGTTCCAGATGAAGCTAGCAGTGGCCTACAGCACTGAACGCAAGTGTTTGTTATGTATTGTGCTCATTGTGGAAATAGTTTATAACTTAGTTTTGAAATAGGAGGTACAACCTTCTTGTTTCAGGGACGGTGGTCCTAAATCATTGAGGCAGCATTTGGCCTGAGTTGTGCTGAATCCTGAGGTTGACAGCATACTACTGGGTCCAGATAGTGACCAGTGAGGTGGCTCCAGAACTCATTGAAGTAATCGAGCAGAGGAGTCTTTTACTTCAGTCATCACGAAAGTTAAGAAAGTGTGGCCAAGGAGCTCAACATTATGTGCCCCCCCCCCCTCTCCCTCTAAAATTGACAGTAAATAAAGAGGGACTAAAAACTGTATAAATTGACAGGAACTGTGAACTTTTCCCAATGATCAAACACTTGAAGTCATGATGACAATCAACACTCTAGCTTGAAAAACAAAACCAGTATTAACTCATATTACTACTTCACAACTTACACACATAAGATAAGAAATATAAGCTATGTCAATACCAAGATTATATTGATAAACTGTGTACATACTATTTGTAATTATATTGGATTGTGATTCCTGGTTCACTGTGTAGCTGAATCAGGATATCTCTATGTAAAGAAATCAATACATATATATATATAATTGATTTTTTTAAAACTGACTTAGTTAAGATGGTCTTATAGAGTGTTACATGTGTGTGATTGTCACAGTGTTGTAAAGTGTTGTGAAATAAATTAAATTGTTTATCTGTCTGTTGTTGTTGTGACTTACACTTCATCATTTACATAACCCTAGACATTTAACGTAGTCATCACAATATTCCAGAATAATTCTGACTGAGGTAATATGTGGTAGCAAGTAAGGTTATCTGTAATACACTACACTTATTAGATACAGATACCTTCACAGCTGATCTCAGTCAGTACACTAAGTCCCCTATAAATATTTATAACATCCCACTTTACCACATATATTGGGGTCCTGTCCGGGATATTGAACTTTCTCCTAGTATATATATTGGGAATAATAAAGAATTAAAAGGTATCCTTGGGTGGAAATAAATAAGGTTGAGCTCTCAGTGCCTATGTTGTCCTGAGTTAATTAGTCATAGATAAAATTGTTTAGTTAAATATTTTAGACATTTATCTGTTAGAAAATGGCGGACCTGGCCAAATTTCGATCTGCTGCTGTACAGACTGCGAAAGAGTTAGGAATGGACGGGCAAATTATGATTGCTTATGTCACTGCTGAATGTGACAAATATATTGAACAGGAAGAAAGAAGATTAGAAAAAGAGGCCGAAAGAAAATTAGAATCTGAAAGATTGGCCGAAGATAAGAGAATAGAGGCTGAAAAAGAAATTAAGAGGTTGCAGATTGAGGCTGACAAAGAGGCTAAAGCATTGGAAGCCGAGGAAAGAAGACAGGCTGCAGAAAGGGAAGAGAAGAAATTAGCTGCAGAAAGGGAAGACAAGCGATTAGCTGCAGAAAGGGAAGACAAGCGATTAGCTGCAGAAAGGGAAGCAGAAGATAAAAGATTACAAAGGGAACATGAGTTACGACTAAGGGAGTTTGAGTTTCAAGGCCAGGCTCCTGAAAATGGTGCCAGTCCCTTTACCTCCGATGCTACTGCTAGCCAGGGAGCCTCAACCTCAGCTATGAATTTTCATTTAGATCATTTCGTTGAGAAAGACGATGATATTGAGAGCTTTTTAAATAGATACGAACTATTAGCTACCACGTATGGGTTAGAGAGAGAAAGGTGGAGCTTAAAGTTATCTCAAGGACTTCGTGGGGCAGCTTATGAAGTTTTTGCCAAAATGAGCAGAGGTGATCAGGAAAATTATGACATGCTAAAGCAGGCTCTTTTGTTAAGATATGAAAAGAACGCAGAATTTTATAGGAAAAAATTTAGGAATGCTAAACTACTGTCAGGTGAAACCTATCACCAGTTCTCTGCACGGTTAGAGACATACTTGGAGAAATGGACTTCTCTGGGGAAAACCCAAGATCTTAAGGAAATGGTCCTTATAGAACAATTAAGAGAGTCCATGGCTCCAGACCTGAGAAAGTTTCTCATGGAACAAGGTGCAGAGAGGCTGGGTGAGTTGCTAAATGTTGCAGAAAGGTATCAAGCAGCTCAGGCCGAGGTATCAGGTAATAAAAAGAAACAGGTGGATAATTTTAGGGCACCACAGAACTTTAATAAATTTGATCCTAGAGATCAAAACAAAGGTAAGCACCAATTTGATAGGCCACGGTATGACAATAAAAATAAAACCCCACAATTCGATGAAAGGAAATATGATGAAAGAAAATCTTTCAACCAAGGAAAAAGGTGGTGTAAAAATTGTAAGATGAACAATCATGACACTGACCATTGTAGAAGGAAACCTCCTCATTGTGCTGCTATGACATCTGGGAAAAAGGAAAAGAAGGTCAAACCTGCAGAACTACAGGAACCATACCATCCCCCAGTGTGTGAAGATGTCATCTGTAATGGTGTCACTATAAGGTGTTTATATGATACCGGTTTAGATTACGATTCCGTTGTGAGTTCTCACCTGGTGCAGGCCGATCAATACACCACAGAAACAGTGGAGATTCAAACTGCAACCAAGGATGTAGCTACCATGACACTTCCCATCGCCCGGATAAAGGTGAAAACGCGATATGTGGAAGGAATCATAAAAGCAGCAGTGATAAATGAGCCAATCTACCCTCTGATATTGGGGTGTAGATATGTCTTCTTGGGGAATCCCAAGAGACCTGTGATATTGGCAACAGTGCAGACCAGATCACAGTCTAAAAAGGAGGAGGATAATCCAATAAATACTCATCCAGATGAGATGAGAAAGGCACAGGCTGAGGACAAAACACTCAAGCCTTGTTTCAAGAAGTTGCCCAAATCTCATACACCTCCAGGCAAGGGAGAGTTTTATATGAAGAACAAGCTGATATATAGGAAGGCTGGATCTGAATCCAATGGTCACGGACAGCTGGTCCTTCCCACTTCATATAGGACTAAAGTGTTGGAGCTAGGGCATGCGATTCCCTTCAGTGGTCATATGGGGATCAGCGCAACAGGACAGCGTATAGCTTGTCACTATTTCTGGCCAGGAATAACTGAAGATATCAAACGATATGTAAAATCCTGTCCAGAGTGCCAACGAGTAGCACCTAAGCATTGGACTGCACCAGCAACTCTGGGGGAAATGCCCATAGTGGGAACACCCTTTGAGAGAGTTGCCGTGGATCTTGTGGGACCTCTCACCCGAACCAAGAGAAGGAACAGCTACATTCTGACTCTGGTGGACACATGTTCTATGTGGGGAGAGGCGGTAGCCCTGTCATCGATTGATTCTAAACATGTGGCAGAGGCATTGCTCACAATTTTCACAAGGTTAGGCTTTCCCAATCAAATCTTGACTGATAATGGCTCTCAGTTCAAGGGGAAACTAACAGAAGAAGTTTTCAGGATCTTCCAGGCCAAACACTTCCATTGTAGTGTGTACCATCCCCAAGGGAACGGCCAAGTGGAAAGATTTAACGGCACGTTGATGTCGATCCTGAGAAAGTTGGCACACGAAAAACCAGATACATGGGATCAGTACCTTCACGCCGCCCTCTTTGCTTATCGGGAGGTACCCCATAGTTCAACCGGAATGGCCCCGGCAACATTATTATTTGGAAGGCCAATAAAAGGTCCACTGGAAGCGCTGTTAAGAACGTGGACTGACGAAAAGGCAGAGGAAAATATTACATCCTCATACCAATATGTGAATGAGCTGACCACTCGTTTAAAAACTGGCTGGAAACTTGCCAATGAAAATTTGAAACAAGCCAGGAAGAAACATGCTGCTTACTATAACAGGAAAGCTAAAGACAGAGATTTGGCTGTGGGAGAGAAGGTACTGCTTCTTCTCCCCGGTAGTCAGAATAAGTTACAAATTGGATGGCAAGGTCCATATACAGTTCTAGAGAAGGTGTCTAGAACCAATTATAAGATAGATAAGAAGGGGAAAGAAAAAATCTATCATGTGAATCTCCTGAAGAAATATTTGGAAAGAGAAAATCAGGAAGAGACTCACTTGTTGACCTTGTCCATCGCCATGGAGATGAAAAAGGAACCACTTTCATCATATGAATATCCATTACATCCCTGTGAGACAGCGGCACAGGTGAAAATCAGTACACATTTAACGAAAACTCAGAAAGAGAGAGTGCAACAGGTTCTAGATAATCATGCAGAGGTGTTAACAGACCGACCAGGGCATACAAACCTATTGGAATATGATATGAAACTGATAGACCCCACACCTGTCTGTATGAAACCCTATTCGATTCCTTTTGCTAAGGAGAAAGCTTTGAAGGAAGAGATAGACTATTTGTTGAAGGAAGGAATTATTTCACACAGTGAATCTTCATATAGTTCCGGTGTTGTACTCTTAAGGAAACCCTCTGGAGAACATAGACTCTGTATAGATTACCGGAGACTGAATGCTATTACAGAAGGACAGGTGGATCCATTGCCGGATACAAATCAGTTGTTTGCCAGACTAAATAAAGCTAAATATTTCTCAAAAGTGGATCTGAGTAAAGGATACTATCAGATTCCAGTAAAGCCTGAGGTTAGACCATACCTAGCTTTTAGTACCTCAGAAGGACACTATGAGTTTAATAGATTGCCATTTGGATTGAAGAATGCGCCTAGTGTTTTCTCTAGAATGATGAGAAAATTATTGGACCCTCTGAATAATCCATGCATCACAAATTTCATGGATGATATCCTTATAGCAACAGAAACATTTGAGGAACACATTGACTCTCTGAACATGCTGTTTAATCGACTTAGGGAAGCGAATTTAACAGCCCGACCAACCAAATGTTGCGTTGGATGTAAAGAATTGGAATTCTTGGGACACACAGTTTATCAGGGAAACATGACCCCTGACCCAAAGAATTTAGAGAAACTAAAGAAAGCCCCGAGACCACAAACCAAGAAAGACGTGAGATCCTTTGTCTCATTATGTGGTTTCTACCAAAAGTATATCAAAAAACTTTAATTCCATATGTGCACCGTTAACTGATTTGACACGTAAGGGAAATCCAGATCGAATTACATGGACACCACAATGTGAAATGGCTTACCAAGAATTGAAGGAAAAGCTCACAAGTAAACCTATTTTGAAATTACCTGACTTAAGTCAAGATTTCATAGTAAGAACGGATGCCAGTAATATTGGGTTAGGTGCAACTCTGCTACAGAGATCAGATGCATTGGATGGGGAATTAAGCCCAGTGGCATATGCTAGCAGAAAGTTGAATAAAGCTGAAACCAATTACTCAACTAGCGAAAAAGAATGTCTTGCAGTAATATGGGCGATAAAGAAATTCAATATTTATCTGTATGGTAAGGCATTTAAGTTGCAAACGGATCACAAACCTTTGTCGTTTCTAGCACAGGCTAGACATGAGAATTCTAGATTACTCCGTTGGTCTTTATTGATCCAGCCATATGAGTTTTGCATAGAGTATATAAGTGGAAAAACAAATCTGGGAGCGGATTTTTTAAGCCGCCATCCGTGTGATGAGAATCACCCTAAACCCCAGGAAGAATAAGAAATTTCTCTATGTGTATATCGAATTATAGACTGACATATAACGTCTGTTTTAAGTGGGGAGGATTTGTCGTGAGAAATTCTAATCCACATATATAAATTAAAACGTAAATGTAAAGCCTAACAAATAAAATTAATAAAAGGAAAGAAGAATGGTAAAGAACAGTGCTGTCACAATGACTGTACTCGAAATCCCCCTTGTTTTCTCCTGCGTCTGCAAATTGTAACGTTTCACGTTGATAGTAAAAGGCTACTGCAGCATACACGCTTTCTACGATAAAACGGGTACTGCAGTTCTAAGAAAAACCTTGAGATACGCAGCTGACCTAGATTTAAAATTCCATTCATATCAATTTATACACTATGTTACCAAAAACGAATGGACAGATGGAATTAGGATAGAAAGAAGGGAGGGGCTGAAAGCCGAAATGCAGGCAATACTACCACAGTCGTGCGATACACAATTACTACCATCCCGCGTGTAAGGCCACAAGCACTAGCTTTTTTTTCAAATAGTCAGTGATAAAAAACACTACTACTACAAGAATCAGGTTTTAAAACATGAAAAATGCTTATTAGGAAATATGAAATTCTACTGAATTACATCTAAGCTCCTGAAAGTACAGAAGACACCCTATGACAAAGAAGTGAACGCGTGGTCAAAAAAAAACAAATATACGACTATCTTTGGAAAACACATATTTTGAACGCCGCCATGTAGCTCGCTTTAACTTATATATTATTGTACGGCAGGACTTGCTAACCAAGAATATGTTATGTGTTATGCCTTTAGTCTATTAATAAAATAATTATGGCCAAAATAAAATAGTGAGGGTGCCTGACAGCATGGAATCATTTCTGCTCATAAAATTTTTTTATAACGTGTTTGAAAAACATTACGTTACGGAAATAGCCTACCATGTTAACTCCTATTTGATTGGCGGGAATGAGATGTAAGACTAAACACGATTAGTTGGACTGCAAATACTAGTTTTTGTTGTTATGGGAAACGAATAGAAGGGGTACTTTTTTGAAAAGATGGGTAAACATGGCATGATTGGTTAGGTCTGCCAATATACTCAATTCAGGGCGTCTGTTCCGGGCCACATCTTGTAATAAACCTACTAAGAAGCAGTGCGTTGAGCACCAGTGCATATTTTTTCTAAAATAAAAGCCTGGGACAAGAGGCAGATCGGAATTTGTGCCTATTCATTGCCAGTCAACGAAACTGTTTATTATTTCTATTGAATTGTGGTAAGCTGAAATATTTGATATCTTTTTAATGAAAATTGAATGTGAAATGATGATTTGTGTCTGTATATGTGTGTAGTTCAGTGGCCAACTTGAGAAAAGCCTAAATATTGCTCCAACCTGAATAGGAGGTGTCGGAAAAAAAGTAAAACTGCATGGGATTGCCAAACAGTACACTGACACCTATCTTATGGACTAGAAAGAAATAATGCTGGAATGGCAGAGGCGTAGTAACCATTAGGGAGGAGTATACTGGTGTAATTTGTTCCAGATGAAGCTAGCAGTGGCCTACAGCACTGAACGCAAGTGTTTGTTACGTATTGTGCTCATTGTGGAAATAGTTTATAACTTAGTTTTGAAATAGGAGGTACAACCTTCTTGTTTCAGGGACGGTGGTCCTAAATCATTGAGGCAGCATTTGGCCTGAGTTGTGCTGAATCCTGAGGTTGACAGCATACTACTGGGTCCAGATAGTGACCAGTGAGGTGGCTCCAGAACTCATTGAAGTAATCGAGCAGAGGAGTCTTTTACTGCAGTCATCACGAAAGTTAAGAAAGTGTGGCCAAGGAGCTCAACATTATGTGCCCCCCCCCCCCCCCCCCCCCCCCCCTCTAAAATTGACAGTAAATAAAGAGGGACTAAAAACTGTATAAATTGACAGGAACTGTGAACTTTTCCCAATGATCAAACACTTGAAGTCATGATGACAACACTCTAGCTTGAAAAACAAAACCAGTATTAACTCATATTACTACTTCACAACTTACACACATAAGATAAGAAATATAAGCTATGTCAATACCAAGATTATATTGATAAACTGTGTACATACTATTTGTAATTATATTGGATTGTGATTCCTGGTTCACTGTGTAGCTGAATCAGGATATCTCTATGTAAAGAAATCAATACATATATATATAATTGATTTTTTTTAAACTGACTTAGTTAAGATGGTCTTATAGAGTGTTACATGTGTGTGATTGTCACAGTGTTGTAAAGTGTTGTGAAATAAATTAAATTGTTTATCTGTCTGTTGTTGTTGTGACTTACACTTCATCATTTACATAACCCTAGACATTTAACGTAGTCATCACAATATTCCAGAATAATTCTGACTGAGGTAATATGTGGTAGCAAGTAAGGTTATCTGTAATACACTACACTTATTAGATACAGATACCTTCACAGCTGATCTCAGTCAGTACACTAAGTCCCCTATAAATATTTATAACATCCCACTTTACCACAGTAGGGGAACAACAAAAGTGATTGCATCATTAATAGGCTGGATTGCCCTAGGTAAATGTCCGGTGTTATGTGTTGTGGGTCACGTTAAAAACCCCTGTCATCAAAGCCCTATTTTTGTGGTGCTTAGATGGCAGGGAGGATGGTGTGATTTGCTTCCGTAGCTAGGCGGTGGTTCTGCACAGAAGGTCCTGGGTTCAATTCCCATGTAAGCCACTCACGTCTGTTGTTTTTCTGTTGTCTAGTTTTCAATCTGTTTATTTCTCATGAGTGCCTGAAAGCATACCTTTATGTGTGTAATAATATTTACTGTTTACAGGCCTCAGGTTTCCCTTCATTATGTGTTTAAATATTTATACAATACCAAACCTACCCTCTGTCCTGAACTTACTGTTCTTAGTCTTCTATCACTAACTAGACACTTTTGCATATCAACAGTTACCACATACAGATGACACTATTTCATATCAACAGTTACCACGAACGAACGAACGAACTTTATTTTCAAAGGGTGTCACGGTACATATATTCGCCAAAATATTAAGTTGGTCACGCTGGGAGTGACAACACTGATGGAATTTAAAAAACCCGTTTTGGTCAGACGACCCGGAAGGGAAGTAAACTAAATTTTGGTGCAAAGGAGCCAGTGGAGTTCTGGTTGTCATCTGTAGACGACGGTGTTTGTTCCCCGTCAGCAGTTTGCTGGGATTATTTGGATGCCATTGTGGGTCATAGTGCTTGTTATTTATTCATGTGGTCAGGAGTAGTTTGCATTTTACTAGAATTGTGGTGTAGTTTCTAGTGGTGTTACTTAGACCATTGTTGATAAGTCATTTGTATTTAACTATGGTCTTACCAGAGTTACAGGACTTAGTCGGTGAGTGAAAGTCAGGGTGGTGGTTACTCGCTTGCTCATACTAGCGATGTTGATACTGATAGATTGAGTTGTTGCAAGTTATATTGGGCGTTTCTGTTGAATTGTTTTTCATACGTATTGCTAGCCGTGTGTGGCTTCTGTGTGTGCAGTGAGTACTAAAGAGGGAACTTACCTATTTCAGGTGTTATGTTTACTTACGTCAGCTATTGTATGCTGTGGTCATATCCTTAGATATTGAGCCAAAGAGTGTAAATTTGTCATGTATTAAATCCACAGCATGAATAGTTTGTTGGTCTGACAAAGGGTTAAGAATTGGGCATGCAGGCCCGTCTTACATTCTGCCCTTCTTCTCTCTGTCATCTTACATACTGTATCCTTTCAATAGCACATGTATTTTTAGCATTATTTAAGCATACAACATTATCGAGGTAAAATAATAACATACATTTGTAACATCCAGACATAATCAAATTTAAGGGAAAAAAACATTTATTAATTAAAATAAATTTTTAAAAATTAATACATTCAACAAAAAAACAAAAAAAAAAACATACAAACACAATCTAAACCATTCATACAGTAAATTAGACATAATTTGAAAAGTAATCAAATTATGGTGGCATATAATAAGAACTCATGACATATTGGAAATCTGCTGCTGAATGACCTGGGACTTCATGTGTTGTCAACGCATGGGGAAAATGTTCCCACAGGTGAGCAGCTTTGAGTCCCAAGCAGATACTGCCACAGGGAGTGAATTGTTGATGCCTCCACCATATGAGATCCAGCTTTATGACCTATGCTCCTTAAGGAGGTAAAGGGTATTGACTAATAGATGAAAATCGTACATATATGCCCGTCTTGCATTTTGCCCTTCCTCTTACTCATCTTTTATTGCTAGTTATCCAGACATTCTCCAACATACTTAAGGTATTAGTTCAATGGTGATGCAACATTATAAGTAGTATAAAAGCAACATTTACAGTATCTGATTACAATTAAGTAGTAAGGTATATTAAAATGAAAAACTAGATCATCAGACCCTCCATACAGTATATTAGATAATAATTCAAAACATAATCCCTTAGGGCGGCATATAATCCGCACTCATAATGTATTTGAACAGTCTATGATTATATGAGTAGGGACTGTGCATGTTTTTCAGGTCATGTGGAAGATTGTTCCAAAGATGAGCAGCTGAGTAAGCCAAGCTCTTCTTGTACAAATCTAGCCTCGGCTTGGGTACCTGTAACTGGTTTAAGCACTGACTACGTTTTTCATTGAATTTTAAAAGTGGCCACAGATACGTCGGAGCATTATGTGACAAGATTTTGTGAGCGAATTTAGCTTTGTTAAATAGGAAGCGCTTTCTAAGGGGTAATATTTTAAGATAGTTATATAGATCTATACAATGTGTTTGGTGTTTATCAGCAACTAATTGCACTGCACGTTTTTGAAGTGAATGAAGCCTTTTTGTGTTGGATATGGAACAACCATCCCAGATTGTGGAACAATAGTCTAGGTATGTTTGTATGTGAGATGTGTAAAACATTTTCCTTGCCCCCTCATCCAAATGACATACAGATGATACTTTTCCATATCAACAGTTACCACATACAGATGACATTATTCCATATCAACAGTTACCACATACAGATGACACTATTGCATATCAACAATCATTGCTCCAGATCTAAATTTATTCTGATTCAATTTGTTTTTTTTTTTTAAATTAATGTGTTTGCTACTTTTCTTTGTAGCACGCCCCTTTCAACCATCTACCATGTACATGGAGTTGTTGGTTATATCAGGACATGTTTCCTTTGTTGTAATATGTTTTTGTTTGTATTTATTTTATACTATATTATTTCTAGTTGGTATTTTCCTTTTGTAGTTATAGTTCATAATGGTTTTTTTTTTTTTTAAAATCTATAATATGCAATTGTCTAATCTGGTATGTTTTTAATTTTCACTGGATGTTTTATTTAGTTAATCTGTATGTATCTGGGGTGAATCTTTCTCCAGTTTGGACTACTGGCTCGGATCCTTATTTATTTTTTATATGTTAGCTTTTGTTTTGGTAATATAGTGTTTTATTAACTTTTGCATTTCTGAAGGGGTCTTTGTGCCTATGAGATTTTCTACACTCATTTCTACCTTGTGTTTACTACAGTATGTCTTAATGTTTTGAATCTGTTGGTCATATTTCTTGCAGTCCACCAGAAAGTGTCTAATTGTGTTTGGTTCTTGACACTCTTCACATGTGGGTTCCTCAATCATGAAATATCCAGTACCAAGCTTGAGCCTCAGCAATTTTTTATTAATTGGTATTTTTAGTTCATCTTTTATTTGACATTTTTTGCTTGATTTTTTTAGGATTTTATATGCGTGTCTTGCTTTTTTATGTTGGTCTCATGTTGTTATCCACTCTTTAGTTATTGCTTGAGCAATTAAACTCTTTATTTTGAACTTCCCTAGGCCTACTTCAATTTTGTTATAGCTAGTTCTCCCGCCTTTAGCTTCTTTGTCTGCAAGCTCATTTCCTTCTATCCCCACATGTGATGGTATCCATGTTAGTGTTGCCCTGCATCCTGTAGTATGCAGATATGTATTAATCAGTAGTATTTCCTCTATAATATCTGGCCTACTACAACCATTTCTGTTTCTGATAGCTAATACTGCTGAAAGGGAATCTGTGAGAATGGTTACTCTGTTGGGTGGGTTTTCTGCAGCTATTTCTAAAGCTTTTAGGATTGCCACTAATTCTGCTGATTCAATTCAAAAGGTTCACTTTATTTATAATTTTCCATATGTCGTGTATTTTAAAACAAGTGTTAATATCTGGAAATGAAATGTTCATCTTCAGTTTCAGCAAATAATTCTAAACTGTTCAATAGTCACTATAGTTCACTGATCACTAATCAATAACTCTGCACAGTTAAATTATCATTAGCTATATGAGAATAGTACATTCATGTACAGCACACACAGTTCAAATTTCATTAGCTATATGAGAATAGTACATACATGTACAGCACACACAGTTCAAATGTCATTAGCTATATGAGAATAGTATATTCATGTACAGCACACACAGTTTAATTGTCATTAGCTATATGAGAATAATGTATTCATGTACAGCACACAGTTCAAATGTCATTAGCTATATGAGAATAATGTAATCATGTACAGCACACACAGTTCAAATGTCATTAGCTATATGAGAATAATGTATTCATGTACAGCACACAGTTAAAATGTCATTAGCTATATGAGAATAGTACACACATGTACAGCACACACAGTTCAAATGTCATTAGCTATATGAGAATAGTACACACATGTACAGCACACACAGTGAAAATTCTCTGCGTTCAGTGGTTAAGTCTATTCTTCCCAAAATCCTAAACTGGCTTTGTTGTCTTCAATAATAACTTTTAGAAAAGGGAGTTTTTTTTTTTTAGGGTATTGCTTCTTGTGGTAAAAGATATTCCTGTCAAATGAGACTTAAGTCTGTTGGTTATATTAGAACACGATTTGCTATTAAAAAACCATAAGTGAACTGCATTAACCAAAGTGTTGAGGTGATAAAAGCTAAGCTCTGAAAGGGACTACTAGTTTCTATCAGCTAGCATGAAAAAGCCCTTAAAAGGGGCTTGTCCTGATAAGGACTGCTAGCCCATGCAGTGTTGATAGTTACCAAGTCCTGAAAAGGACTAACATTATCTAACTGCTAGCATGGTGAAGCCCTGAAAAAGACTAACATTATCTAACTGCTAGCATGAAGTCCTGAAAAGTACTCCCCAGATGCACCAATGCAGCCCATACCTCAGTATTCAGTTAACACCTGTGGCGATGCAAAAAATGTGAAACAAAAAACAAGTACCGATGATGTTGCAACCTTTAACAGTACAGATGACTTCCTTGGCAATCACACAGATGACTAACCAGGCAATGACAAAGATCAACAGTATTTGATTCTGTGATGGACGAATTGAGTCCTATAAACCCAAATTTTATTTATATAAGAGCCTGTAAGTATTTCTCACCAGTGAGCATCTCAACATAAGCTGCAAACTCTGTTAGTCATCCCAAACAGTCAAAGAACTTCAGGGGACACATTAATCATTCTCCAAAGTTATTGTCTTCCGACATGCCTTTTCATTGTTCACAAATCTAATGTAGAGAAGTTAATTCCACTCCAGGCGCTGCTCAACAATTATTCTCAACATGACTATCTGATGTACAGCTGTCTGATATTTCCTTTGTTGAAAACCTGCTTGTTCATGTATAAATTATCTATCTATGGACTCTTTTAAATCTCTCAAGGATGATCCCGTTTAAAATTTTTCCTGACAATGATAGTAACATTATTCCTCTGTAATGTGTATAATCTTGTAAATCTCTCTACTTAAGCAACTTGACCAGATAACCTTCTTTCAATTCTGCTGGTATTTCTTCTCTCAAAAGTTTCTGTCAATCTGGTCAGTTGTTTTTGTATATTACTAAGCAATTTTCCATTCTTCTCTATGATAAGCCCATTTGCTTGCTTGAATTTCCCTGTTAGATTGTTTCTGTTTTTGTACAGGTCCCTCATTATCCTTTGGCTGCAGTTTCTTCTGCTTCCATTTTCAACTCATCAATATATTTATTCTCATCTCTTATGACACTTCTTCTTACCTCTTAAAAATTATGGGCTATGATATAATTTTGTGTAACTGAGTTTTTTTTACATAATATTTTAGTAATATAACTACATAGCTATTGTCTGTAATGAAATCATTTATATTTGAACATACTTTCTTTACTTTATCTTGTATTAAGATGCCTGATCATTACTCAGCACCTGCTTGTCGCGAGTATGGAAAAATAGAGAATATCTGAGTGTAGACAGAATATGAATGTGTAATGTGAAAGTAGAGAAAACAGAGTCACTAATGAAATTATGGGGAGAGATATGGCTTCTGGACAGTAGTGAGATATGTACTGATCTCTAAAGGACTACTTCACCACTATACTCCGACTGTGTTTAAGATGTCAATCTCTCACCCATCCTATACATGCTAAATAGAATAATCTACTACAGTAAGGCAAACATCAAGTGACAGTTACAATCAAAGAGATTCTGACCACGGATCACATATAAATGTTTATTACAGGACACCACAACATTAATCAAATAAAAATAAATAATGCATTCCCGATCTCTGAAGGCTAATGTATCACAACCACAGATAAAACTAACACGCTCCTTCGCTCAATCACACCTGCAAGCATCTCCGTCTCACACCCGCACCAACACCCGGATACTTCCTCACTACTAGTGTTAACTAAATGGGGTAGGCCCCCAGTCCCTTGTGATAGAGTTGGCCTAGCTTATAAAGTCCTTCTTTCTTGGTAGCTAAAGGTTGCTGTTGATGTTGTTGATTAACTAGGGCTGCTGAGCTTGTCACTCTTTAGCAGTCAATGCCAAGCCGAAGAACCTGCATGTGTTCTGTAGCTGTTGAGTGGTGCTGTATAGAGTGTTTGTGATTGTTGGGGAGCCCGGCAATAGCTGTCGTCTCTCTGTGGAGAGTTCTGGGCAAGTGAGCAGCACATGCTGAACTGTCTCATACGGATGGGTACAGCTGCTGCAATTAGGCTCATGTGTGGTGTTTGATATGTTTAAGTACTTGTTGAGTCTGGTGTGTTCTGTTCTTAGTTGGAAGATTGTGCTCTGCTCCTTATGTTGTATTCCTGGCCTGGTTCCATTCTAGTCCTCGGTCCTTCAAAGATTGTCTAATGTTGTCCTCCCAGCGGACTCTGGGTCGTCCTGGAGGTCTGGATCCCTGGCTCTTTGTTTCCCATGCTTGTCATGGTAGCCGATCTTCTCCCATTCTGCAGACATGGCCAAACCATCTTAGTTGGGACTGTTCTATTTGGGTCTGCAGTGGATGGGATTTTAGGCCTTGACGGATCGTCTGGTTGCGGACCATGTCTCTTCTTGTTACTTCAACCACTTTCCTCAGATACCTCATTTCTGAGGTTTGGATCTGGCTTTTGTGGGTTGTAGTCATTGCCCACGACTCGCATCCATATGTCAAGACTGGGACATAGGTGGAGCGGTATACAGCCATCTTCGTTTTCTTACCAACCTCTTTCTTGCTGAGTCAGCCATTCCTTTGAAGTGATTTTGGAGTATTCGTTTAGCTGGCTGCATGTTTGTTGGAGTGTTTGTTTGGACCATACTTGCTCTTAGTTATGCTAGACTGTCTGCTTTATCATTACCTGGTATGTCTGTGTGCCCTGGTATCCACTGGAGAGTGACTCTGATGTTGTATTTTGTCAGCAGACTGTCAATTGTTTCGGCTAGCTGTATTATTTCTTTATTTTCAGTTTGGAGGTATTCTTCTAAAGCCTGAAGTGCTGATTTTGAATCAGTGAAGATTATGATATCTGAGGGCATATGGACTTCTTGTTTGAATTGGCTGTCTATTGCTCCGAGTTTGGTAATTATTGCTGTAATCTCTGCTTGGTAGTTGGTACAAAATTCTCCACACGGTTCGTATATTTCTAGTGTGCTGCCATTTGGGTATTTCACATACGCTCCAAGTCCAGCATTCATGGTGGCTTTGAATGCTGAGCCATCTGTGAATGCATGTATTGCAGTGTTAGGGTAGCTATCTATAGTCTCTAAAGTAGCTGTTTTAAGTATTGTTGGGTTCGTGTCTCTTGTCAGTGTGCTATCCATGAGTGTGGTTTTTATTACTGGAAGTTTTAGCTCTTTTCTGGGATAAATGACTGGGTACTGTTTGATTATTTCTCGTCTGTGGGAGGTGGTGTTGTTCTGCTATAGTTGTTGCTACCTGCAGTGGTGATTTTTGTTTTAGTCTGCCAATGGGCTTCCAGTTCTCAACCAATTGTCTGTTTGGGTGATCTTTTCTCATTCTTCTATAGCACTCTGTGGCTTCCAGAACAACACGTTTACATTGTAGGTCCATTGGTTCTATATTTGCATCAATTTCACAGTCAGCCGTTGGTGTGGTTCTCATTCCTCCGCACATGAGCCTTAGAGCTTGGTTTTGGACTTTGTCCAACTCTTCTTGTGTGGTTTTGCTCATTGCTGACTGCAGCGAAAGGTTGTTATCCATGACTGATCGGACATATCCCAGGTACAGCTGTCTGAGATTTCCTTTGTCTGCTCCCCAGCTAGTGCTTGCAAGATGTTTAACTAGGTTCAGTCATCTACTGTTCTTATCTTTCATTTTGTGTGTGAAGGTATTGAGTAGCTGTCTGTCAAGCTCCACTCCTAAGTAAGCTGGATTTTCTTCTCTGGACAGTAGTTGTCCATCGAGTTTTAGTTGGTATACCTTCTTGCTTTCCTTGATGCTCCTGGTGAAAGTTGTGTATACAGTCTTCTGGGTGTTTATTTTTAGTTTCCAGAGCCCGCAATACATAGCTATTGTGGCTAGGGCTGTGTTTAGTTTTGCCTGCGCCAGTTTTTTTTATTTTTTAACTGTCCAAATGAGCAGGTCATCTGCATACAGCGTTTTTGATAGCTTCAAGTAGGGAGGAAGGTCATTTATGAAGATAAGTAAGAGGGTGCAACTTAGTGCTGACCCTTGCTTCAATCCTTCCTCCAGTGTTTTCTGGGAGGATTTAGTGCCTTCTACTGTTGTTTGTATTGTTCTGTTACTTAGGAAGGCTTTAATCCAGAGATACATTTTTCCATGTATGCCCATTTTTGTCATTTTGGTGAAGAGTCCCTGTCTCCATACTGTGTCATATGCTTGCTGCAGATCAATGATTACAGCTGTTGTGTGCTTACCCTCTTGGAATGCATCTAAGATTTTTTGCACAAAATGAAAGAACTAGTCATCTGTTCTGCAAGACATCGGAGGCTTGGAGAGTGGCCCTCTCTGCTTTCTGAGCCGGGGTGTGCTCCCTGGGCAAGTCTCGATGGGTATAGGGACGTGTCCACGCGCCAGTGGGCCCAGCATCAGCCGCATCTGATGGAGGACTTGCTCTGTCAGAGGTTTCTGTAGGGTTATCTCCCCCCATAGTCTGGAGTTTTATCCCAGTAGACTCTGGGGGTCTGGTTTGTTGGCGCCAGATACTCACCATTCGCCATCGCCGTGTTGGTAGAAAAAGGGAGCATCCCCGTAGCTAAAGATAATCCACTGCTAAGTAAATCAACCCTGTTCTTCCTAATGATATCCAAATAATGTGAAGATAAGCTCCCGTTGAACTGTTAAATAAATCCAAGCGTACAACCCCTTTCCAGGGCATGGGTGAAGGAGACAAACTAGTGCATGTTAGCAGCACCCACTGCTAAATCCAATTATTAAAACACTAATAACCACTGCTGGAAAAACGAATATATATGAGGGCCTTAAGGGATATGCCTCTATTTGTTGGATACAGATGACTTAAGCTTCAGGCAGGTGCCTATTACAGGCAAGATGACGATTATCTGCAAAATCCACCAAATCTACTCCGGGTTTACTGGCTGTCAATGGGTCTGACAGGGTTGCCAACATGACTCGATGGCAAAGGTGGCAGCCCGTCTGGCTGGAGATGTATATCCTGATAAAGGGTTTGAGTATGTACTCCAAGGTGACAGGATGTAAAGGAGCCTGATGATATTGCCCCAAAGAATGGATGGTTATAGCAACAGGCCGTAGGCACTGGTGATATATATTATAAGCAGCTGATATATTTATGAGGTGGCAACTTTTTCCAAGCAAATGCCAGGTGGCCCTTGGCGACGTAATGTGCACCAAATACAAGTAAGAGAGCACAAATTACAGGCTTGTGACTAAGCTCAAGCAAGGAATCAAAGTCCACACTAAAACTGTTATAAGCTGTCAACTTACTAACACTTTGCTAGGCAGCAAAGATCCTTGTAGAGACAAATGGTAAAGAGTGTTAGGGACCCCTAGCTTAAATAGTAAGATAGAGTCTGCAGGTGGCTGAGCGTGGCTTTCGCACATGCACGAGATGAAACAAATACATACGTAAGACCTATGGGAGAGAGTCTCGGGCTGCCTCGCAAGATGGGAAGCTACGTAATATTAGCAACGATTTTTCCGTTTTATGAGCGATTGACATTTGGGATGAAACTGAGGATGGCGCAAAATAAAGTGCAGAGAATTCCCAGTGTCCCCCATAAATCAAAGGGACAGGGTACTTGCCGTTCCCCAAGAATCGCTAAATAAAAGGCCTTATCCAAAAATACCGCTATTCCACATAGAAAGGGGTGGACTTAGCCTGGCCCATGGAAGATTGACGGGAGTAACAACAGAATTAGCACTATTAAGAGCACTAAGACAGAAAATGTGCATAGCCAAGAAATAGAAAGAAAAACAGGGCAGACCACTAAGACCAAAGTGTCAGACATTTCATCAAATCATGACACTGCTCCCTTAAACAAACCTACTCATTTCTATTTTACAATGATTACTCCCTGCCACAATAGCTTCCAGGAAATGGCAACAGCACAAAGAAAGGGTTTTGCTGAATAAGATGAGTATAGCCTCAGTTTCTCATGAGGCTGCTATGGTAATCACAAAGGCTGCTATAGAAGAAACTGCAACATGCTGATTACAGGGGTTCTTGTGAAGTCATGATAGACTCAGCAAGGTGGTAGCAGACTATAATACTCACTGAAAAATAATGGATACAATTTAAAATATTGATAAAACAGACTTAGTCATAGAAGTGGTAAAAGATATGTGATATGAAACTCGACAAAGTAGTTAAACTCACAAACTGTTTTTTCCACCATGACAATTAACAGCATATGTGAGGAGCCATGCTGGTTTAATGGTTACCACACTGCACTGGCGATCGGGTGATCCAGGTTCGAGCCCAGGCAAGAAATTTGAAGAAGTGTCGTCATCCAGGACTTGAACTGGAATAATTCGAGTCCTGGTGAAGACATCTGAAGGATTTTCATCGACCAGGGACTGGAATAACCTGAACAGCTCTGTTAAGTCCTTTCTGCGCATGGGATTTAAGTGTGTGAGATCTCACATGCCCGTCTAATTTTGATAGACGCACATGTGAGCGGATCTAAGAAAAGTTGTATATGATTAGTTATTTACGCGCCGTCAGACACAATAGTTGAACAAAATAGGGCAAAACGGTGTGATTGGTCGCTTGTTGCAAAAACAGCGATAACGCTGTAAAAAGAGATCCCTAAAGTCTGCGACTGCAGACAGACGTCTTTTTGATGGAGATGATTGTGAGCCTTGCTCCAAGTAGTGGGAAGACTCCATGTAGAGATATTAATACACCTCCTTGTATGGAGCGTTTGCTCTAGCCAACCCATGGCTCGATTACATATTGTATTTGATGCTATTTTATCCGTGACAAGATTTGGCTGAACTTTGGCACGCATCTGTCATGGCGTGTCGCTAGTGGGTTCCAGATTCTTGCTGACTGTTATCGGGATCATCCTGCAATATATTTATTTACAGGGTTCATTCAATAAAACCCTTTCATATTATTCAAAGCTCCGTCATGGAAACCAGAATGTTAGAACTACTCACCGCAGAGCTCATCGCCGTCCTTGAGATGTCGGTGGTTAGAGAGTGTCGGTCAAGTTCATGATTGACGATGTATATTAATGCAAAGTACCTTGATGCCATGATGTTATAACTTGTACTATTGATGTGATGTACCTACTATGCAATGACCATGATCATCTATATTTCGTCATCAAATAAATGTATTTCTGTGATGTCCAACCATGACTCCAGTCAACTTGATTATGCATTGGTCAACTTGTTCGTTGACATTAGCCCATCCTTTTGGCCCACACTTCATTAACATTCGCGTTGCTGAATAGGTCAGTCATCTATAGAAATATCTCAATATTCCTGGCATCACTCTTGCCAGCATTGTTAAACTAAGATCAAGCTAACCCCCTACCGCCTAACACAAACCAGCGACTCTACATCTGGTGGCTCAGTCCACGGGACAAATTTCTATTAATCAAGTACTCGTGTGAAGATTGCACAATGTCCAGTTACTTTCAAGTCGACACCATCATTTGTTTTGGAGATATGCATAACGGTCGTTCAGACTAACTGTCAAGTGGTGCTCCATAACGTACTCTGTCAAGGTCAACTTTGGACTTCAACTGACTGAGTCAACTGTGGACTACAACATGTTTCTTATGGCTCACCATGTGATAACCAAAACCCATAATCGCTGATCGTGCAGGATTCGCTTTTACAGATAAGTGGTCATCATATTTATGTACTCTGAACCACTATCTTGTGTTTTGTGAGACTTTCTTAAATATGTCCACAATTTTTTTTCTTCTTATATTGGTGTTCTATGTTCCATGTTTTATGCGGGCTGGTTGGGTAGGCGACTTGCAAAGGGAACACCCCAGATTCACCCCCGGGCCTTCGTGAGTGTTCTATAGGGACATTTTTGCAGACCTCCCACAGTGGAATGTTCCAGCAAATGTTTGCTGAAGTATTTTTTAAATCCACTGCGTTTGGTTGTCTGTGACAACTAATTGTTTAGCCATGGCGTTACGTTATTATTGTTGATTATTGTAATATTTTTTCTTTCTTCTCTGTACCTTATTTTCATGATGAATTTTGTTTGTGCTTGTTGATCTCACCTTACTATCACTCAGTTGTATACACACTTTATGTTTATACCCTGTGTTGTTGATTGTCTTGTCACTTTCCTCACAGTGTCATTGCATTCTTTGCAATATTTGTTCTTTATTTCTGCTTTCTTACTTAGTTGATTTTGTGAATGTTGTCATTTGTTCCTCTAATATCTTGTCTTTGTCACTATTATTTATGTGTCTACATATTGTATTTCATACTTAAATGAATTAATAGGTATTCTCTTTTTAATGCATGAATAATTTGTATCTAAATAACACTGTAATATAATTTTTGACATTAATAATAATTAAGAATTTATTATACAGGTTCTATGGACAGGAACTTGTCACATTTTAAATGGTAGATAAATTTTAAACCATTTGAAAAAGTTATTCCACTAAGTAAGTAAAATTACTCATAAAAGTGGTCAAAATGGCGACTTTAGATTACTTTATTAAACAAGGTAAATCACTTGGTATGACCACTGAAGAGGTAAAACAATTCACATTTGTCGAGTATGAAAAGGCTCAGAGACTAGAAGCACAAAAACTTCAGATGGAAGAAAAAAGACTTCAAATGGAGGCGAAAGACAGAAAACGTCAGTTGGAGGATGAAGAAAAAAGATTTCAAATAGCCGCTGAAGAAAAAAGATTTCAGATGGAGGCTGAAGAAAAAAGAAAACAGAAGACTACACGAGTAAAAGTTGATGTCTTTAGAACTTGAAAAAATCAAGTTAATGAACGAAAATAATTCTCACAATGCTCATGATAATCAGGCATTCTCTAACAAGGACAATACCAAGTATTTCAAGATCAGATTGCCTCAATTTAAACCACCTGCCGACGATATACTATTTTATTTAAATAGATTTCAAAGAGTATGCAAAGCGCGTAAGATTGATAAGTCACAATATTGTGCACATCTGTTGGAACTGCTTACAGGTGAAGCAATGACAACAGTTAATATGTTGAAAGAAACTGACAAAAACAATTACGATGCTGTCAGAGCTGCTTTGCTTAGGAAATTTCAACTTGATGAGGACGGATATCGTCTCTGTTTCAAATCATTATTACAAGAAACTGGAAAGGATTTCGGTGATTTCATATCAAATATATGTCTCAAATTTGATAGGTGGATTGAACTCTCTAAAATTGAACATTCTTATGGCGCTATTGTCGACTTAATGCTTCGCAATAAAGTCATGTCTTCAGTTAATGCGTCATACCTTTCATTTCTACATGAACGGAAACCTGCAAATTTAAATGATATGGAGCAAATCTGTAGACAATTTTGTACAGCACATCCCAATATGGTAGTTAGCCATTCTCAGATCAGAGAAGGATTACCTGTTGCCTCTGCTATGCAACACGGAAATCATTTCCGCAATCACTCTCTCTCAGTCATGATAGGAACTTTAGAAAGGGAGACTATAAGAATTTTAATTCTTTCAAAGGGAAACCATTTCGTGGTGGTTTTCCAGCACAACAAAATTGGAGGCAATATAATACACCATCTGATTTTGATAGAAATAATTCAGGGAATTTTAGAAGTAATTCCAATAGTGATTGGCAATCACGATCTAATTTTCGTCATGGCCAACAAAATTCTTCTAACAGATATTTTGGTCAAAGGGAAAATAATTACTATGGTAATTCACAATGGGTTTCAAATCAGACTAATAATCCCAATAGTGGACATAACAATAACCATTTTAGGAATAATGATCAAAATTGACCTAGAGGTAGATATAGATCTTCAAGCGGTAGATCGCATCGCCATGCTAATTCAGCTCAGCATGATAATCAAACAAATGTAGATCAGGATGCCATTATTGATGTTCATAATGCATCCTCATGTTCTTTAGATTTTGAGCAGGCTTCTTGTCCGGAATGCACAACATTATTTCAGCCCAAGGCGACTACTACTCTGAGTTGCGGCCATATCTTACCAAGCCTCCCGGCCATGTCAGCATCTACACATGATGGAACAGGATCTCTAGCTCTGCACAAGGGACTTGTGAACAATATTCCCTTGTCAGTTCTTTTTGATTCAGGTTGTTCCACGGTCGGAATTAGACAATCCTTGGTCCACCCGTCATATGCGAGAGGTAAAACAGTAAACTGTATCACGTACAGTGGCACAGTTGAAACATTTCCAACTGTCATTGTACACATTGCTACACCATTTTTTACAGGTAACATACACGTCTGTATGCTTCCGTCACCAATTGCTGATCTTATACTGGGACGCATACATGGTGTTAAAGAGTGTACCCCACACCAGATTGCTATTTGGGAAAAGCAACACATACATGCTGCTTATGCAGTTACCACTAGAGCACAAGCTCAGGATCTTTTACAGGTTCCACCTGCCATAACTCCTGATTTAAATGATAATAATGATGCTACCTCTATTATTTCACTTGAGTCTTTTATTGAACTCCAACGCAATGATCATTCATTACGGAAATTTTTTTTGTTGTCTCAAAATAATGACACTAATCTTGGGACGAACCTTAAACATTGGTTCTTACTTAAAAATGGAGTACTAGTTAGGACGGTACGTGATTCTACTTCATCCGTATGATCTCAAATTTTAGTACCTACAGACATGAGAGTACGTATCTTATGACATGCTCATGACTCTCAGTGTGCTGGTCATATGGGCTTCTCACGCACTAAATCTAGGGTGCTTTCTTCTTTTTTTTTTGGCCAGGCCTTCATAGGGATGTGACCATCTATTGTCGCTCTTGTACAATATGTCAAGAAGTTAAGGTACGTGGCCCTTATCATTCAGCGCCTATTCAAGCTGCTGACATTCCTATTCACCTTTTTGAGAAAATGTCTATCGATATTATCGATCCTTTAATAGTCAGTTCTGCCAGAGGACACAAATACATTTTTACACGTATTGATATGTGTACTCGGTGGCCAGAGGCTATACCTCTTAATACGATTTCATCTGCTGATGTTACAGATGCACTATGGCTAATTTGTTCTCATTTAGGTTTTCCTAAAAAATTTTTGTCTGATCATGGCACACAATTTGTGTCAGACTCTATATGTCTCAAGTAATGGCCATGCTACACATTGACAGGTCTCTTAGTAGTATATTTCACCCCATGTCAAATCGGTTAGTTGAGCGTCAAAATAGGACACTTAAGCAGCTACTTGGTAAGATAATGGATGATTATCCTCAAGAAAGGGACAGGGTTTTACCTGCCGCACTGTTTGCTTACCGCGAGGTGAAAAATGAAAATACTGGTTTTTCCCCTTTTGAGCTTGTTTTTGGTGCACAACCTTGTGGTCTCTTGTCGTTACTTCACGACCTACTCACTGCAGATGACATTACTGATGACACCATATCTTCTTATGAATATGTCGTCACTTTACGACAGAAAATTATTGACGCATGTAGGTTGGCTACTGTGACCACTGGCCTGGGTTGATTTATATACTAGGTGACAGGGGCAGGCCTAGTTGTTTATTCAAGTTGTCAACTTAAACTATTGACTAATCTTCCAAGTAAGAGTATCTCTTATTGACTGGCCATCACCGCCAGAGGTAGCGATTCTTGGATGAGATATGGTTCGTTTCTTTTCCCCAGGCTTCGTTCTTCTCTCCTTGTTGTTATGTAGCGACTAGCTCGTATAGTGGTATGTTTTTATATTATTTATTTGCAGTTACTCCTTATTCCCACACCCACTTGTTACGTGCAGTTTTCATAACTGATAATGTAGTCTGTCTGTATACTTGTTATATTTGGAAATATTTTGAATAAGAGTTTGGGTCTGATGTATTTTTCGTTAGAACCATAATCTATGGGCGAATACTCATTTTTTGCTTTGAAGGAAAGTAAATATGTAGTTACTCCTCTTAAAAGGTTATACCAGCTGACTGCTTAGGTCAGAGGTGATGCGAACTGCGCATGCCCGAACTAGAGGGGGTTTGAAAAAGATTTCCGGTGCAGGAGGCCGTGTTTTGTTGAACTGGGTCTGTCAGACGAAATGTCTGGTTAAGTCTCTGCATTGCCTCTGGGGATGAAAACTCTTCCACTGTTATTTAAAGTCCCCTGTGTTATTTCTGTTCATCAGGAAGACGGCAGTTGCTTCTAAGTTGTGTTAGGAATTCGTAGCAAGGTAAAAAACGAAACTTTTACACTTCCTTTGTAAGGATCATATTTTGAGTCAACTGGTGACGAGAGCTCACGAATGGTTGAAAGGCAGAGTATTCTACTTGTTATGCTCGTTGGAGCCATCTAAGACCGTTAGGTCTAGATTTACACACAGAGACCCAGGAGAATAGATGTTATTCTAAAACCCGCATGATTAGCGGTATATTTTGAACTTAGACACTTATGTCTACAGATGAGGAATCCACAGTGTTTACTGTTTTATAGAGGCTTAATATATAATTATCTGGAGTGGAAGACCAGATGAATTACAAGTTATTGCTATTATAACTTTGAAAATGAAAACTCACCTGATGTACGAGGGAGTTATATAAGACTATCTTCGAAAGGACAGCCTATCTTTGATACGTTTGATTAGAGGGATGGACTATGCTATTTTCGTCGCCCGCCATGTTTGGGGTTGACTTAAAAAGTGCGATTTAAGGAGAGTCAGTATGAAACTGTTGGATATTTATACAGTTATTTACCCGTTCTGTAATGCAGGGTTTTTTTTTCTGCTAGTTGTGGAATGAGAGTTAAATTTGAGTCTGCAACACTTTGATAATCATATATTTACTGGAACTTATGTACATGCATTGTAGTGAACTGTCTTCATATCCGCCATGTTCCTGTGTCATGCTTACATGGATTTGTCTATGTCTTGTTGCTGTGACTATAATAAATGGTGAGAAAAACGTACACAGCTGTTCACCTATATTTTTGACTCCATACCTGTAACATGTACAACATTTGGTTCCATCAACCCTACATCTACACCTTTCCATGTGATGAATGCCACACACACTCTTGTATGTTACATGGTGTGATACAAGTCTGCACTGCTGCACAGATGTTCACCTTGACAAACTTTCCAACATGCATTCGCGCTATGTCTACATCACCAGCCACTACCACCAGCAGGTATCAGTGGTGACCAGAACAGATTACCCACAACACACAGAGTTTGTATAAGTGGAACACCAATATTATCAGCCTTATTGCATCAGATTTACTGCATAAGCATTACTGCATCAGTGAACATGTTTGCATCAGTGGTGGATCAAATACGTGGGTCTACAAGGTGAGACTCTGATTTTTACAGAATGCAAAGTACCCAGCGTTGCCTGTCAGATTGAAGTTGCCACAGATTCTTACGGTTGAGAAGGTCAAGTTCCGTTATTGTCAAAACTGCTATTTAGAAGGCGGAGTTTCTTGATAACTGTTACTACTGTTTCGAAGAACAAGAAATCCGATTCTACCATCGCCACAGTTCCTGTAGCAGAATCAGTAGAATATTTTTCATCGGTGGAACGTCATTCATTGTCTGTTCTTGACTATTGAACAATAATTATATATAAAGTGACATAGTTTGTGGTGGAAACTATAATTTATATATTGCTATTAAGCCTTCTTCACAACACACCTATTAATCATGCTATATGTATTTATGTATTTATGTTACATGTTATTTGTTTGTATATTATATTAGTATATATTTTCAGCGGGATTCAGTTTGGGAGGTGACTCCTTTAGAAAATACCACGTGACAGAGGTTTTCTACTGAGAGTGTTCTGTAGGGTTTATGCAAATTTCCTATAGTGAAATTTGCTAAGCGACAACTGTTGCTATTTTGTGTTAGTTGTGACGAGGTGTGCTTTTTTTCGTTGTTTTTGTAACATTTTTCTATTCTTTAGTTTTGATTAAATTTGTTTGTATTTGTAGGTCTACTCTTTCCTGTCATTCAGTTCTATACACCTTTATGTTTATACACTGTGACGTCATTTGTTTTGTTTAGATTTTCGCAGTTATCACCACATCCTTTGTGAGATTTCCTTCAGTTTAGATTTTTAGTTGACTTCTGCGAATGTTATCGTATTGTTTTGAATATTTGTCTTCGTATTATTGTTATTGTTTTGTTTGCTATTGGTACACATACTTAGACATACACTATTTACATTTTGATTGAACTTATGATATAAATGTCTGATGGTATTATTATTGTAACATAATCATACAAGTTCTTACAAAAGACTTGTCTTCAAAAGTCATTGAAATTAAGGGAGCTGATTATACAAGTTTTTGTTAAAAACTTGCTCCTGTTTGGTTGAAATAAATTAATTTGTTATTTCAGGGATATTAGTCACATATTGTTAGACATTATGTCGACTTTAGACTACTTTATTCTTCTTCTCTTCTTCTTCTTCGATCCTTAACCACCGACCGTCAAAGCAGTCAGTGTCCATCACGCCTAGTGGCGTCTTGTAGGGCAACAACAAATTGATTCCACTTTGCACGGTCGGTGGCCATCCTTCATACAGTGCCCCAACTCTGGTTCATTCTTTGCATCTCAGCCTCCACAGTCCTCCGCCAAGTTGTTTTTGGTCGGCCTCTCTTTCACTTTCCTTCAGGGGTCCAAAACATAGCTGTTCTTGTGATGGCATCGGGGTCTCTTCTGAGGACATGACCAACCCAGCTCCAGCGTCTGCCAGCTATGATGGTGTGCATGTCCTCTTGCTTGCTACGAGTAAGCAGATCTTGAGACTACTTTATTGAGCAAGGGAAATCCCTGGGCAAGACTGGTAATAAGTTGGAGGAGTATGCTACCAGTCAATATGAAAAAGCACAAAAATTGGAAATTGATAAACTGAAGGCTGAAGAGAGAAAACAAAAAAGTGAGGAGAAAAGATTGGAATTAGAATTTGAACAAAAGAAATTGCAGATGCAAGTGGACGAAAAGAGATTCCAAATGAAAATGGAAAAACAAAATAGAGAAGCTGAGGCTGAACAAAAAAGATTAGACAGAGAGGCTGAACAAAAGAGGTTAGACAGAGAAGCTGAACAAAAGAGATTAGACAGAGAAGCTGAACAAAAGAGACTAGAAATAGAGGCTGAAGAAAGAAAAGAAAAGGCAAAGATGGAACATCAAGAGAAACTTTTAGCTTATGAGATAGAAAAATTAAAGTTGACAAATATGAGTAAGGTTGATCAGTCATCTGGTAATGATGGTAAACCTTCTACTTTTAAGGTTAAATTACCACCGTTCAATCCTTCCAGTGACGATATAACATTCTGGCTGAATAGATTTGAACGTTCTTGTCGAACTCATAATGTGGATAGATCACAATATGCAAATCAGTTATCAGAGAATTTGAGAGGTGATTCTCTGACTAGTTTAAGTCTGGTAGAAGAGGCTGATAAAGATAACTATGGTGTTATTAGAGCAGCCTTGATAAAAAAATATCACTTGACAGAAGAAGGTTATCGTCTTTTGTTTAAGACGATGGTGCCTGAGGCAGGAGTAGAATTCTCAGAATTCATTGCAAAGGCACGTCTTACATTTACACGATGGATTGAGCTATCCAAGACAGAAAAAACATATGAAGCACTTATGGATTTGTTGCTCAGAGATAAGATTATGTCATGTGTAAATAAACCATTCCTTGAATTTATACATGAGCGTAAACCAAAAACACTATAACAAATGGAAGATTATTGTTCCCAATATGTCACTGCACATTCTGACGTGACTTTTGGCAACATTAAGATTAAGGAGAGTATGCCAGTTGCTTCAGCAACACCATACAATCCTTATTATTCACATAAATTTCAGGTACCACAAAACAGGTATGATAAAAAGGGTAACCATAATAGTTATCAAAACCAAGGTAACCAATCATTTCAGGGTTCTTCTTTGAAGAACTGGAGATGAGCCAACAGCCCTCGATTCAGGGGTAATCACAATTATAGGAATTTCCGCAGAGGAAGTCATTATAGAAACTATACAAGTTATCCAACATGGAGACAACAAGATCATAATTACAGAGATACTCATTATAATGAACATGATAATGGTAACTATGAGAACTATGACTCAAACCCAAATAGGGGTTACAATAGAGGAAACAATAATGATTACAGAGGCAATAATAATCGAGGTAGATCACAATACAAAAAACATAAATCACATTTCCAGGCAAACTCTGCACAGCAATAATCCCATGAAGCCTATAAACAGACTAAAGATAATAATGACGCTAATAATATGGCATGTTCCACTTTTGATTTTGGGAGAGCATCTCAGTGCCCCCAATGCAAAACATTATTTGAACCAACTACGGTGTCTACTTTAAGTTGCAACCATCCTCTTCCCGCTCTTCCTGCGTCAGTCGCGCATGATGGAAGAGGTTCTCTTGTCTTACATAAAGGTCTAGTAAATGATAATCCAGTCTCAGTTCTTTTTGATTCTGGATGCACCACAATTGATGTTAGGCAGTCACTCGTAGATCCTTCTCGTGCCACAGGAAAAGTAGTCAAATGTGTAACATTTGGTGGCACCTTAGAGAAATACTCCACTGCTATCATTAAGATTGCTACTCCTTTCTTTACAGGAGATGTACACGCATGTCTTCTGCCGAATCCGATCGCTGATCTTATCATCGGTCGTATTCACGGAGTCAAAGAATGCACTCCACAACAAATTTCCTTTTGGGAAAAACAAAATATGCAAACTGCTAATGCTGTAGTCACTAGAGCTCAAGCTCTTAATATGCCTCAAACTTCATCTACTGAAGATAATGAAGTGCATAACCAAGATGATCCCTTGGTAATTTCTCGTGACTCATTTATAAAACAGCAAGAAGATGATCCCACTCTAAAAAAATTCTTCACTCTTGCAATAAAAGGTGATCCAAATAAAGATACAAATCGTAAATCTTGGATTACAATGAAGAATGGCGTACTTGTACGTATGGTACAAGACTCCACTAAGTCAAGTCATTCTCAGATTCTTGTGCCCAAGAATTTGAGAGTTAAAATTTTGCAGCACGCTCACGACTCTCAGTGTGCTGGACATATGGGTTTTTCCCGTACGAAGTCAAGAGTTCTTGCGGCTTTCTTTTGGCCATTAGTAAACAAGGACATACGGATTTATTGTCGATCTTGTAAAGTATGTCAAGATGTTAAATCTAAAGGTCCATGCCATGCTGCACCTATTCAGGCTGCAGACATTCCTATTCGGCCGTTTCAGAAAATGGCAATAGACATTATTGGTCCGTTTAAGATCAAGTCTGCCAGAGGAAATCAGTTTATCCTGACGTGTGTTGATATGTGCACACGTTGGCCAGAGGCAATTCCTCTGAAGAGCATTACTACTGCTGATATTGCAGATGCTCTTTGGCTCATATTTTCTCGTCTGGGATTTCCCGGAGAAATATTATCAGACCATGGCACTCAACTAATATCGGATACCATGTCTCAAGTAATGTCTACTCTGCAGATAGAGAGATCTTTGAGTAGTATCTATCACCCAATGTCTAATGGGATAGTCGAACGCCTAAATAGAACACTCAAAATCTTATTAGGGAAGATAACTGAGGATCATCCTCAAGATTGGGACAGGGTTTTACCTGCGGCCCTCTTCGCCTACAGAGAGGTCCCCAATGAACATACAGGATTTTCTTCCTTTGAACTTGTCTTTGGCGTGCAACCGCGCGGCCCTATGTCTTTGCTTCATGATCTCATAACCGCTGATAATATTAATGATGACACAAAATCCTCTTACGAATATGTCATCGCGCTTAGACAAAAGATTATCGAAGCATGCAAATTAGCAACTTCTTCTTCTGAATTTGCTAAACAGAAGGCAAGGCAATTTGCCAATAAGAAAAGAACCTTACAACAACTTTGTCCTGGTGACAAAGCATTTGTTTTGCTACCTTGTAGGGAAAACAGACTTCTTATTTCTTCGAAAGGTCCGTACGATATAATATCGAAAATTTCAGATGTTGACTATATTGTCGATATTGACGGGAAGCATAAAACCTTCCACATCAACATGCTTATGGAATTCCATGAAGATCCAGATTATTTACAGCCTATTTTCCAGGCAACGGACGATTCTCCAGTCCCGCATGGTCATTACTCATCGCTGTCCGTAATACAGGATGAGGAAACAAGTTTTTCAGATGTAAATCTTCCTCTTCCGATGATTCCACTTCATTTTAGTGAATCATGGAAAAATGTTACTGTCTCTCCTGATTTATCTCTAGGAGAACAGTGACAAGTTTCGGCTATGTTACAAACATTTCAGGATGTCCTCACTGACATCCCGGGACAAACTCATGTCATTGAACATGACATTGTTCTAACTGACCATAATCCTATTAGGGTCAGACCTTATCCTATCCCTATACATTTTCAAGCACAGGTTGAGAAGGAGTTGGATGAGATGATAGATTTAAAAATAATTGAACCATCCACTTCTGCATATTCTTTGCCGATGGTTATTGTTCGAAAAAAAGACAATAACATACGTCTTTGCGTTGACTATCGCAAACTGAATCAAGTTACGAAGTTTGACGCTGAACCTATGCCTTTACTAGAAGAGCTACTTACTAGGCTTTCTAAATCTCATTTTTTCACTAAACTTGACTTGTCTAACGGATATTGGCAAGTTCCTTTATCTGAACACGCCAAACCTCTTACGGCTTTTTCTACACCTGGAGGCCTTTTCCAATGGAATTTCATGCCTTTCGGCCTTATGAACGCACCAGCTACATTCGTACGCATGATGCGTCGAATCCTATCTTATCGGTCAGATGTCAATGCATACCTAGACGACATCTGTCTTTTCAGCGATACTTGGAAAGATCACTATTCGGGGTTAGATGAATTACTGTCTACTTTACGCGAGCATAACCTGACAGCGAAACCCTCTAAAGCCTGCATTGGTTTTAGCGAAATTTCTTTCCTAGGCCATCGAGTCGGTCATGGTTTCCTAAAGACAGAGGACCATAATATCACTAAGATACTTAACATCTCTATTCCTAAGACTAAAAAGCAAGTGCAAAGTCTCTTAGGTCTTATACAATTTTATGGACGATTCATTCCGAATCTATCCTCTATCATGGCACCTCTTTCTACATTACTAAAGAAAGGGTCTCCTAATATGGTTCACTGGTCTCAGGAATGCCAATCCTCGCTGGATAAGATCAAAACTATGTTTTCAACACCACCTATTTTAGTGTTACCTACTAAAGATAAGACATTTTTTCTTCGTAGTGACGCTTCATCCACTGGGATTGGAGCGGCACTAATGCAAGAGTACTCTGGAACTCTGCATCCTGTAATGTATATCTCCAGAAAACTTAATGCAGCAGAAAGGAATTACTCGGTTTTAGACCGTGAACTGTTGGCTATGGTCTGGTCAATTCTCAAACTACAAAGATTCCTTCTAGGCGCACATTTCATAGTAGCAACAGACCAGAAAGCTCTTACGGCTATACAGAGTAAGAATTTGAAGAGCTCAAGGTCTACTCGATATGCAATTGCTCTTCAACCTTTTCATTTCTCGGTATGCGCTATCCGTGGATCAGATAATGTGATGGCAGACATTTTGTCTAGATGCCCACAGGATTCCACCTAACTTTTATGTCTTGGACTTCCTAATACGTCGAAGTCCATAATAATTTCTTTCTATATCAATATAGGTACACATTTGTAATTTGTAATATAGTGATTGTATCACTACTTAGCGGTTCATTGATGTATATTCAGCGCTGTTCTTTGGTGATTTTTCTTCTTTGTTAATCATGAACTTAAGATACCTAATATGAAATTATTGTTTGAAATTATTGTATGCATTGTGTCATTGCCAATATTGTAGTATAAGTTGGTGACACCTCTCTGGAAACATTTATACTTAGAGAAACGCTTTCTCTCAGATTATGAGATATATTCTCACCAGTCGTTCCATATGTCGACTTAGCCTCACATTTGGTGTTATATTGCTATATGGAGTTAAAGAGGAACTTCAAACAACAGTCGAATTCATCATGAGAACTCATCTGACGGTGTAATCATAAAAGATTCGATCGCAAGAAGAAGAAGAATTTATTATTTATACTTTTCATCTGCGCATTATTCATGCGTTATGAGCCTATTGTATGTTGCTCTTAGATGTATTTCAAAAAAAAAAAAAAAAGTTTCATTTTTTTTTCCCGGAGGACTGTTACGTTCAGTTTTCATAACTGATAATGTAGTCTGTCTGTATACTTGTTATATTTGGAAATATTTTGAATAAGAGTTTGGGTCTGATGTATTTTTCGTTAGAACCATAATCTAAGGGCGAATACTCATTTTTTGCTTTGAGGGAAAGTAAATATGTAGTTACTCCTCTTAAAAGGTTATACCAGCTGACTGCTTAGGTCAGAGGTGATGCGAACTGCGCATGCCCGAACTAGAGGGGGTTTGAAAAAGATTTCCAGTGCAGGAGGCCGTGTTTTGTTGAACTGGGTCTGTCAGACGAAATGTCTGGTTAAGTCTCTGCATTGCCTCTGGGGATGGAAACTCTTCCACTGTTATTTAAAGTCCCCTGTGTTATTTCTGTTCGTCAGGAAGACGGCAGTTGCTTCTAAGTTGTGTTAGGAATTCGTAGCAAGGTAAAAAACGAAACTTTTACACTTCCTTTGTAAGGATCATATTTTGAGTCAACCGGTGACGAGAGCTCACGAATGGTTGAAAGGCAGAGTATTCTACTTGTTATGCTCGTTGGAGCCATCTAGGACCGTTAGATCTAGATTTACACACAGAGACCCAGGAGAATAGATGTTATTCTAAAACCTGCATGATTAGCGGTATATTTTGAACTTAGACACTTATGTCTACAGATGAGGAATCCACAGTGTTTACTGTTTTATAGAGGCCTAATATATAATTATCTGGAGTGGAAGACCAGATGAATTACAAGTTATTGCTATTATAACTTTGAAAATGAAAACTCGCCTGATGTACGAGGGAGTTATATAAGACTATCTTCGAAAGGACAGCCTATCTTTGATACGTCCGATTAGAGGGATGGACTACGCTATTTTCGTCGCCTGCCATGTTTGGGGTTGACTTAAGAAGTGCAATTTAAGGAGAGTCAGTATGAAACTGTTGGATATTTATACAGTTATTTACCCGTTCTGTAATGCGGGTTTTTTTTCCTGCTAGTTGTGGAATGAGAGTTAAATTGGAGTCTGCAACACTTTGATAATCATATATTTACTGAAACTTATGTACATGCATTGTAGTGAACTGTCTTCATATCCGCCATGTTCCTGTGTCATGCTTACATGGATTTGTCTATGTCTTGTTGCTGTGACTATAATAAATGGTGAGAAAAACGTACACAGCTATTCACCTATATTTTTGACTCCATACCTGTAACATGTACAACATTTGGTTCCATCAACCCTACATCTACACCTTTCCATGTGATGAATGCCACACACACTCTTGTATGTTACATGGTGTGATACAAGTCTGCACTGCTGCACAGATGTCCACCTTGACGAACTTTCCAACACGCATTCACGCTATGTCTACATCACCAGCCACTACCACCAGCAGGTATCACCACTCCACAACCTTTTATGAATCAAACCAACTTACATGGTGTATTTCCAATTACAACAGCTTTATTTACAAAATATAAGTTCCATAATTTTCCAATAAAGTGTATGTTTCAAATCTCCACTTCATATCCATGCATCCAGACCTTGATTCAATTTATGTTTCAAAGGTATTATTATTATTGCCTCTTCTGCAGACTCTTGCTTATACATATATGGTCTGCCCAAAATTAATCCTCCTTTTCTTCCTCTCAACCTTATCTCTTGTATTTACCCTGTCAGGCTAAACTCATATGCATGCATCAATATCTATTCACAGTTCACATATAAAATCAAATAATGTCAGGTACAGCTGTTGTGGCATGCTCATACTTACTATTTAATGAGAGAGCGCATGAGCTGTTTCATTGTTATCAAATTCACCATTAACTCTTCTTTCCTCTCTCCTATATAAACCTGGTCAGTCTTATACTCTATTAAAGGCATCTCAATCAAATCAAAATTTATACATTGTAAATCCAACGTCGACTAGTGCTTCTGTAGTGGCATTGATACTTACGCTGACGTGAGAGAGCGCATGACTTATCTCATAAATGTCAGTGTTGCAAAACCCTTGTTCATTATTCTTGTCTAATGACAATGCCTCATCTTCTTTATATAACAGCCCATCCTGGCTATCTGATAATAAAAGTTATCTACTTTGCATTTTTAATCGTGCCTTTGCTTCAATGTTCACTTTTGTTGTACCCTCCTTTAACTGTAAGCGTCATTAACCTCTGATAATAGGTTGACCGTATATCTGAAACATGTCTCTCTTCATATAGTTTGTATAATAAAAGTCAAAAGTCATCTTACCGTAATCAAATGAATCCAAATACTTGTCACATTTCCTACTAATCACACCTATGAGCTAGCCCTATGCTTAAAACACAGTCATTCTAGTCTCCAGACCGCTAATCTGTCTAAGTCTATCTACTTGATCTGTGCAAACTCTGTCTATCTACTTGATCTGTGCAAACTTCTGTCACCCATAGGTTTCACTTCTCATGAGAGCCCGGTGCAGTCTGCAAGGCGTTCACTTATTGCCTGGAAAGGCCCTTTCAAAACTGAATTGAGAATTTCTGATGTCGATTACATCATTGATATCGACGGGAAACATAAAACTTTCCATATTAACATGTTGAAAGAATTTAACGCCCATCCAGACTATCTCCAGTCTGTGTTTCAAGTAACAGATGACCCCCCTTGTCGTCTTCATCGTTATGCTTCTTTATCTGTCATACAAGAAGAGGAAACTACTTTTTCTGATGTATCTCTCCCTCTTCCAGTTGTACCATTACATTCAATGGAAAATTGGACAGATGTCACTATTTCCACCGATCTTTCTAAGGACAGACAACATCAAGTCTCCTCATTGTTACAATCCTTTCAAGACGTTTTTACTGACATTCCTGGTCATACTTCTGTCATAACTCATGACATTATACTAACTGATGACAAACCTATTCGTGTATGCCCCTATCTGATCCCTCTGCACTTTCAAGCTCAGGTAGAGAGAGAATTGGATGATATGTTACCATTAAACATAATAAAACTCTTCTTCTATGGTCATTGTTAAGAAGAAGGATAATAACATTCATATTTGTGTTGACTATCGTAAATTAAATCAAGTTTCGATGTTCGATGCTGAACCAATGCCCCTATTGGAGGATGTACTTATTAAACTTTCTAAGTCTATATTTTTCACAAAACTACGAGGTGTGTTCAAATGAAACCCGTCCCAGTGGCTTTATAACAAATATATGTAAGGTGCATCAGCAGGAGTAGTAGAATTAAATACAGCAATTGTTATGAAGCAAGTACTCACTGGGGTTCTTTAGAAATAGTCACTATAGGCATTCAGACACGCATCCCACTGCATGGGTAGACGGCGGATGCCGTCCGAGAAAAATGACTTTGGTTGCTTATTGAACCATTTGGTCACCGAGGCCCTGGCGTCTGCATCGGAGTCGAATCATTTTCCCTTTAGAGAATTTTATAAGGGTCCGAACAAATGAAAGTCCCATGGTGACAGATCGGGGCTGTAGGCTGGGTGTGGCAGAACTTCCCACCTTTTCCTTGCTAACGCTTCCTGCATAATGTTCGCAACATGTGGACGAGCATTGTCGTGCAACAGAATCACACCACGCGAAAGCATGCCGGGTCGTTTATTCTTGATGGCTGTATGCAGGTTGTCTAGTGTGTCTTTGTAGCGGATGGCATTGATGTTCACGACAGGCTCTTTAAAGTCTACCAATAGAAGCCCTTCATGGTCAAAAAATGCGATCAGCATAACCTTACCGGCGGAAATCTGTGACTTGAATTTTTTGGGTTTTGGTGATCCGGGATGTTTCCATTGCATGCTCGCTGATTTGCTGCACGGCTCAAAGTGGTGGCACCACGACTCATCGCCTGCCACTATGCGCAACAGAAATGCATCACCCTCCTCTTCGTAACGCAGCAGGTGGTTCAAACTCCACCCCATGCGTTCTTCCTTATTGTGATCGGTCAGCATCCGTGGGACCCATTGTGAACGCACCTTTCGATACTTCAGTTTCTTCCTAACCACCATTTGAACTGTCCCAAGAGACACAGCGAATTCCTCTCCTAGCGAAAGTAAGCTCCGACGATGGTCCACCCGTACTGCTGCATCAATCTCGGCGATGGCTTCTTCTGTCGCAACAATATGCACCTGACCTGGCCGCGGAAGATCTTTCGTTAACTGACGTCCTTCTCGAAACATTCGTGCCCAGTCTTTCACTGCAGTCTTAGACACACTTTTGTCACCATACATTGATTTAATTCGGCGATGAATGTCGACTGATCGACATCCCTCGGCTGTTAGGAACTGGATTACCGCTCGCTGATTGACCTTGGACGGATTCCGTATCACACCGGCCATTATTTTAACGGTCTGCAGCACAAACAATGAATACTAGGAGAATGAACACTTACACACTTGTACATTCGTATGTGCTTATTACGTCAGATGTGACGTCATCATGCTCCTCCTACAAATGTCCACTTGGCACTGCACGGGCGGGTTTCATTTGAACACGCCTCGTAGATTTATCTAAGGGCTATTGGCAAGTACCTCTTACAGAGCATGCCAAACCTCTCACTGCCTTCTCTACCCCTCGAGGTCTGTTGCAATGGAACTTTGTGCCTTTTGGACTGGTTAACGCTCCTTCGACTTTTGTACGTATGATGCATCGTATCCTATCTCATCGTGATGATGTTATTGCATATCTCGATGATATCTGTCTTTTTAGCAACTCTTGGAATGATCATTTTAGTGGTTTATGTTCTTTACTATCCACCCTTCGTTCTCACAACTTGACAGCAAAACCGTCTAAAGCCCACGTTGGTTTCAGTGAGATTTATTTTTTGGGTCATCATGTCAGCCATGGTCTATTACATACTGAAGACCACAATATTTTTAAGATACTTAATATCACTGCTCCTAAGACTAAGAAACAGGTTTGAAGTCTCTTGGGTTTAATTCAATTTTATGGACGTTTCATTCCTCCCTTGTCTACTATCACTGCGTGTCTTTCTGGATTATTAAAGAATGGTTCACCAAACTTGATTCGGTGGTCCCCAGAGTGCCAGACCACATTAGATTATATTAAATCATTGTTTTCATCGTCACTTATTTTGCGATTGCCAAATCCAGAAATTCCATTTACTCTTCGCAGCGATGCTTCAATGATGGGAATCGGGGCATCTTTACTTCAAAGTTACAATGGAACTCTCCACCCAGTCATGTATGTGTCTAGAAAACTAACTTCAACAGAACGAAACTACTCTGTACTGGACATAGAGCTGCTGGCCATGGTATGGTCAATACTTAAATTACAGTGATTCTTGATAGGGGCACATTTCTTCGTGGATACTGATCAACGTGCCCTTACAGCTCTTCAAAATAAAGACCTTAAAAGTTTAAGATCAACCCGCTATGCTATAGCGCTACAAGTGTTCAACTTTACAATATGCGCTATTCCAGGTTCTGAAAATGTGATGGCTGATCTATTGTCACGCTGCCCGCACGATTTGATCAAGCCTCTGCTCCCCTCAATTTGCGATGCCCCTACGTGACCAAGTCATCACTGGAAATATGATTGCTTACGAACTATGACGCCACGTACTACAATAAGTTTTCCATTCATAATTTGACTATTGAATATAACATTACTTATTCGCACCATTTTTGAACACATTGTTTTGGTGCTTTTCATTTTAATTAACTATCGGAAACTGTGTTGGTGCAACACTAACTGTGGTGTTAGTTTACTTCTATTCCACTGTGAAAATAAATTGACATAGATTGAACTTATTTGATAGATGAATGATTACAGGACATTTGACTTTCATAGATGTTCATGATTTTAGTTCACTTCTATACGAGCTTAAGACAATCTTCATTGCCGACGTGGTGATTTCTTCACATTTTAATCAATTTAAATGTAGATTAATATAATTTTACTAATTTAAATGTAGATTACTTGGTAACATTTTAAAATTCCATAACTCTGGGAGACAATTATGACATTCGTGTTACCTTAAATGGCTTAGTATTCGAGATACACTATTACATATCACCCTAAGTAGTTTATAACCGCACATCATCCGTGCTTGATAATTTTTGGCACATAGATATAAATCATGTGGCCATTGTGGCATACTTGCTGTGTAGCTAATCTTGCCTACACATCCTTTGGATTGTGTTGTTTCCTTCGAGTATGTTATTTTGCACATTAATTTTATTTAATTATTTCTTCCTTTTACATACATATGCACACATACATTCCCTAATTTAATTGTGTTCCCCTAATTTAATTGTGTTTTTTGATTGACATTTTTTCTTTTATCATCTTGTTTGTTTAATGTCTCCATTCTTCACCATTTCTTTTCATTCTTCACTACTATTATTTCAGTATCTCATTTCATTTGCGACTTCTTAATTTGTCGTTGGTACAATTTTGGTACATTATGTATCATTATTTTTTTTTTTTGAGTTTGGAAATTGTTTTACATTCCCACACTTAAACCAACTTATTAATTTCTTCAAATGACTTAACACTAATTATATTTCTCTGCTGTTACATTGATTTATTGAAAGGAACTTGCTCGACTTCTTCAAAATATTTAAAAAAAAAAAAAAGCATAGCTTTTTTTTTTCTTCGGGGGGTGAGGTATACTGTTAAGTCCTTTTTGCGCATGGTATTTAAGTGTGTGAGATCTCACATGCCCATCTAATTTTGATAGACGCACATGTGAGCGCATCTAAGAAAAGTTGTATAAGATTAGTTATTTACGCGCCGTTAGACACAATAGTTGAACAAAATAGGGCAACACGTTGCCATTGGTCGTTTGATGCAAAAACAGCGATGATGCTGTAAAAAGAGATCCCTAAAGTCTGCGACTGCAGACAGACGTCTTTTTGATGGAGATGATTGTGAGCCTTGCCCCAAGTAGTGGGAAGAATCCATGTAGAGATATTAATTCACCTCCTTGTATGGAGCGTTTGCTCTAGTCAACCCATGGATCAATTACATATCGTATTTGATGCTATTTTATTAGTGACAAGATTTGGCTAAAGTTCGGCACGCATCTGTCATGGCGAGTCGCTAGTGGGTTCCAGATTCTTGCCGACTGTTATCGGGATCATCCTGCAATATATTTATTTACAGGGTTCATTCAATAAAACCCTTTCATATTATTCAAAGCTCAATCATGGAAACCAGAATGTTAGAACTACTCACCGCAGAGCTCATCGCCTTCCTTGAAATGTCAGTGGTTAGAGAGTGTTGGTCAAGTTCATGATTGACAATGAATATTAATGCAAAGTACCTTGATGCCATGATGTTATAACTTGTACTATTGATGTGATGTACCTACTATGCAATGACCATGATTGTCTATATTTCGTCGCCAAATAAATGTATTTCTGTGATGTCCAACCATGACTCCATTCAACTTGATTATGCATTGGTCAACTTGTTCAATGACATTGGCTCATCCTTTCGGCCCACACTTCATTAACATTCGCGTTCTGAATAGGTCAGTCATCTATAGAAATATCTCAATATTCCTGGCATCACTCTTGCCAGCATTGTTAGACCAAGATCAAGCTTTCCCAATACAGCCTAACACAAACCAGCGACTCTACAGGCTCCTGAGCCAACCAGCTCTAATGGGTACCTCCAAAATCGGCAAGTATCTGTCTGAATGGCAAGAGGACACCTGTCATTGTACAGGGAAAAAAGGGATACTCACGTAAAATTAGTCTCAGGTTAGACATATTAACCAGACATTTCGCCTCGAGTAATAGCAGTACGATAAAAAAAAAAAAAAGCATATGTTGAACAAAAATCAGTTCCTGACATGTAATATTAATTACTGTGTCATGCCAAGTCTACAATATTAGTATATAAATCAAATAACACTTTTAGAAAAAGTAATATTTAAAAAAAAAAGTTAAAATACCTGATAATTTAGCTCCTGCTTTATCTGCATTCTTTTAACAGGCTGATTCATCTGTGACAGTTTTAGATCCAGCAAAGCAATGTTCAATCTGAAAAAGAAATTAAAATATCACTCAATTAAAAAAAGATGGGCTCCTGACTTTGCTCTTAAGTTAGGGAAGGCAAACTGGGCTTAGTATATAATGGTCTCTAACACTTTCCTCCCCTACAGCAGTATTAAGCAGTGCATTAAGACTGAACATAGTATATCTAAGTCTCTAACACTTCCTTCCCCTACAGCAATATCTGCTATGAGATGACCTTGACCGTTCATGAATGAAGACTGGATCTAGTAAATCAAAGTCTCTAACACTTAGTCAGGACCATTCTGCCCACACTAAAACTAGAAAAAAGTCAAGTCAATAAGCCTGTAGGTGCTGCTCAAGAAACTCTTAAAGCTAAATGAGGTGATCAAATACACCCACAAACAGGGATCTGGCCATAGTGATATCCAATGGTGGTCCAAAGCATCAAACAAGGAATGAAACAGAGATATAGCAATTTGAGAAATCTGAAAAACAGAGAATAGTAAGATAGGGTGACCATATCATTTTTTTCAAAAGGAGGCCATTTTATGATTGTGTGACTAAAAAGGAGAACAAAAGGAGGGCATGAAGGAAAACACATTAATTTCATTATTATATTAATGCATTTGTGTAAATAATGATGATAAAATATATAGACATACTTCAATGGAAAAAAAACATCATAAAATGCATGTTTTAATAATTTTTCCATCAAGCATTATTTTTTCAACATCATTAAATATTCAGTCTTAAACATTGTACTTTTCACTTTAAATTATTTTTCTCAGTATGCCTGAATTTCCAACTAAATACTCATGTGGCTCTGTACATGAAACATTCTTATAATGGCGTTGAACTTGTAATATTCCTTTTAATGCGTTCAACAGTGAATCGGTTTCTGTCCTTTGTCCACTCATTTTCCATTATTTAAAGAAATAAGCCTCTCAATACTAGCATTTTGTCCTGGAACAGCAAAAAAATATTGAGCAATTAGCAGTAGTTCAGAATGTAACTTTACATTTCTTGATTGTTCAAAGAATTTGGTCCATGGCACAGAGTATTTTATATTAAATATATTAATGTCTTAGTCCTCGAAATACCAAACAAGGGAGAGAGTGATGGAGTGGAACACATTCAAGTAATAACCAACACTAGCAATATTCTCAACTCTGTCCAATGTATTCAAATAACTGTCACCACAAAATTACAACAATATATATAGTCAGCGAAGTGTATCCCATTTATGAAAATCCCAGATCACAAAATGATTTAAATTCTCACAAATAAATATCTTTTTGCACTCAACAATTCATTTCCCCATCACCACCAAAAACCTCGTTGCTCTCTTGACCCTCGTTTCTCCACTGCCCCAATCAGAACTACCCTTGCATTCCCCATGACCTGCTGACCTCGTAGTTTCATGTTGTTAAGTCCAGACTACTCTACTGACTACCTCTCATACACGACTGACATTACGTACCTGCTCCCAGTGGAGCACTGCCAGTCCACAGCTGTGTTAATCACGCTGTGGCAGTCCATTTTTCACGTGCCAGCAATTCAATAAAAGTATTATCATTCCGATTATAGTATTAATTACTCAATGAACAAGAAGAATAACATTAAAATTTCAGTCGATTGATGTATACTGAGGTTAGTTGTGACAAAGGCCAAAGGAGAATAAATAATGATGGATGCCTTCTATCAAATCTGAACTGATGTCAACATTGCCAGATTTGACCAAATTATGATTTTTTTCAGAATTTTTGTTTTTTTTCGCATTTAAAAAATTTGATTTATTCTTCTTTTTTAAATTTAGTTAAAAAGCCGGACAAATTGCAATTTTTGTAAAAGCTGGCCGGACGCTAAATTTTGATGTAGAAAGCTGAACAAATCTGGCTAAATCACGATGTATGGTCGCCCTATAGTAAGAGGATACAAAAAGTAGTGCCACAAGTTCTACAAGGCCAAGGTTGAACACAAACAGCAAAATCGTGACTACAGATACACACTTTTAGTCAGCACATTCCAAATTCAAATTTTTGCTTACAAACTGTTCTCAATAGTGGCGATGACTAAGATGGCATTAAATCTACATCAGCAAAGGAAATACTCTGTTCTCATTAGGAAATCTAAGAGAAAAAATGCATGAAATGATAACAGTATTGCACTTCCAACATTCTACTCAAGGTGTTGGAAAACAACTACTACCCCAGACTTACTATACAAAGCCTAGCACATAAAACACATAGAACGGTATTAGAACAACTGGTAGGGTGTGATCATAAACCAGTATAATTTACAGTTAATGTAGAATACACACCACCACAGTGAAAACCACTTCCGTGACGTAACTATAAAAAGGTAAATTGTGAAAAGTACACGCAGCAGCTGACTGAGAATTATTGCAAGAATATCAACACATGACACAAAAAAGACCCTGACAAGAACTGCTATGCTATGGACCCCAGCAGGATGGCAAAAGAGAGGCATACCAAAGACAACATGGTGGAGAACTGTGGAGGCTGAGATGCAAAGCATGAACCACCAACCAAGCAAAGTGGGGACAGTGTGTTGCTGCCCTACAAGACACCACTAGGCATGATGGCCACTGACTGCTTTGTAAGCCGAGCCAGGGGCCAAGAAGGAGAAGCTGGCTTTAGACAATACAAGTAAACAGAGGACATAGAGGTCTGTAATCCAGAATCCAAACATTCGAAAACCAAATTATTCCGGAAATCAAAAGTATTTTTGGCAGACTTTTGGGTAATTTTCAAAAAGATTTTGGACAACTTAGGTTACTTTCTAGGTAACGTGGACTACTTTGGGCAATTTTTTTGTTTGGGTTACTTTAGGCGATATCCAAATACCCCCAAAAAATCTGATTTCCGAAACACAGTGAGCACTTAAGATTCTGGGTTATAGACCTGTAATATACATCATTAGGGATCATTAGCCTTGTTGATCTATCTGTTTCAGTGTCATTCTCTAACAGGTGATCATTAATTATTCTTAGCATCTCTCCCTTATCCATATCCAGTGTTCCCACTATGGGTACTCTCGAGACTAGTCCATCAGCTCTTTCACTGCCACGTAACCCCTGCATGACCAGGACAGCAGATCCACCCCAATTCCTTAAGACTCAAGGCTTCCATGAATGTTTTCCATTCCAGACCTTCCAAAGCATGAACTGACACAATAACTACCCTGGTTGATGGAGTTTTAGACAGCCACCTCAGAGCAGCAGTAACTGACTCTACCTCCATTCTCATGCTGAAGGTTGTTATGTAGGCTCTGCTCTGTTCAGTGATGACCCTGTCCTTTATACCTGCAGAGAAGCCATTTCCTGATTTCTCACCACACAGTAGAGGCCCATCTGTGTACACAATGGTGTCATCATCCCAGCACGATCACTTCTTGATCATCATTCCTTTTTTGTTCCCTGTGGAACATAGGGTTGAAACAGTTGCTCTCCATCGATTTCTATTCTGTGCTGTCTTTTTCAGCCGTGCCCAAGTCATTCCAATTTCCCTAGCCTCCTCTTCAACAGTTCTCCTTGGCCTCCCCACCCCTCTTTTCCCTTGTGGGTTCCAGTCAAGGGCAATTCTGACTATGCTTGATTGTTCTCTTCTGAGTGTATGTCCTATCCATCCCCACTTTCTTACCTTAATTTCCATTCGTATTTTTTGTTGCCCGCATCTTTTCCTTAGCTCTATATTTGTTATTATATCTGGCCATCTTATACAGAGGATCCATCGGAGGCATAAATTTACAAATATCTGTAGTTTGGAGGTGATACTCTTTGACACATGCCATGTCTTTGAGCCATACAGCAAGACTGACTTTACATTTGAGTTAAAGATTCTGATTTTGTTCTCTCTGGATATAGCTGAGGAGTTCCATATTGGTCAAGGTTATTAAAAGCGCATCTGGCTTTATTTATCTTAGAACAGACATCACCATCGGTTCCCCCTCCTTTGTCAATGTTACTCCCCAGATATGTAAAACTTTCTACTTCTTCAATAACTTGATCATTGATCTTCATGGAGTCTATCTGTCTATTATTTATTGTCATTTCCTTTGTTTTATTTACATTTATGTGTAGTCCCATCTTTACTGCTTCTGTCACTAATCTATATGTTTTCTCCTGCATATCTTGCTGTCTATGTGATAGAAGGCACAAATCATCTGCAAAGTCTAGATCCTCAAGCTGTTTGTTAAATGTCCACTGTATTCCAGTTTTCTCTCCTTCTGTTGTGTCTCATAATCCAGTCTATGACCATGAGAAAAATTGTTGGTGATAGCAGACCCCGCTGCATACTGTGAAGGGCTTGGATAGTCTTCCTTTGTGCACTATTTTGCATGAGGCCTCCTGGTAGAAATCTTAATGATTTAATGAATTTCTCTGGGATTCCATAATGTCTCAGGGTTTTCCATATCACAGTACGGTCTATACTGTCGAATTTATATACAAGGGCATCTGCCATTCATTTGATTGTTCAATGATGATTCTGAGTGTTGCTATCTGGTCTGTACATGATCTTCCTGCACTAAATCCTGCTTGTTCTTCTCTGAGTTTGTCAGCATGATCACTTACCAGCTCATTTATTTCCAGCCCTCCATTCCCTGCCAAGGCTTATGATGATCTGCTAACAATCTGTCCAGTTCTATCCCCACTTACTCCACTCTTCCCTCGTTGAACATGTTTTGCAGCTGTGATCATGGCCCAATCATTGCCTGTGCTGTCCATAACATTGCTCTCTTTATTCTTGCTCACTTGATGTCAGCAATGTTCCCTCGTAGAGGGTGCTTTTATGTCTGTGGTTATCCTCATACAGGCTTTTGCCTGAACTACTTCATACCCGGATCTTAATGACAGCAATCCAAGCATGTACATTGTTATCACAATGGGAGTATCTCTCATACAGCCTAAGGGTATATGCATCCTATTGTTTTTTTAAAAATGTAGTTCAGTCGCTTGCATTGTGATAATGACAGTATAAGTATTCCCAGGGCATAATCATTTAATAACATTACTAGCTGATGATACAGGAGAAACAGTAGTCTCTAGTCCAGTTGTGGCATAATCATTTAATAACATTACTAGCTGATGATACCAGTAGTCTCTAGTCCAGTTGTGCAACTGTCATTATTTTTAGGACTGCCAGATCTTGCTTGCATATCTGTATAATCAGCTCAACATGGTACTTGTAAGATAGCCAGTTATCAAATACTACTAATAGATATTTCAGCTTTTCTTGCCTTTTAATTTAATGCACATTGAGAGAAATGTCTGAAAGATCAGCTTTCACTATGGCATTATTCAAGCAGAACATCACAAAGATCTTGTTTGCTGTTAGTGTTTCATGTATGCTTTTGACCATTTCCTGTTGGTCTGAGCCAGTTGTGTAAATGAGTATGTCATCTGAAAAAGTTAATGTTTGTCTTGGCCCTGTTGGTTGAATTGTGGCTACTTTTGCCGCTGAGACGTTAAACAGCGTTGGTGTAAAACCCTATGGTTAGTCCTGGGCAAAGGTGCACTGGTTGTGATGAACATGTTCCCAAGCAAAATGCAACTGATCTCTCCAATGAGGCTAAAGCTAATATCCATTCTGTTAGCCAAGGGTTTACATCGCATGTCATTAAAGTTGCAAAATTCACACTATCATATGTATCCTCCAGGGACACAGTCACTGTTTCTTATTTACCTGTACATCTCTTGTACACCTACGTAAATGTTCCATCATTACCTGCTGGGCCTTTAGTTACGAAGATGTGTTCATTTTTGAGGTGGCTCATTACTTGTCTGAGAAAAATGGGACATCTTATATGGCCTTAAAACAGAATGCAGAGACACAGTAAAAAGGTGCAAGGGTTAAAAATCCAAAACCTAACTCTAATCTTAACGACGTTGGAGTCTTACTAGGATGACAACAAAGAATTGAAAGTAAGGGAACACAGACAGAAACACAAAGAAAGTGTATAGCAACCAAGTATATTGATCAAAAACTCCCAGCAAAGCTTTGGACACATGCATATACTGATGGTTCAGCAAAAAATGCAGTTGAAAATGGGGGTGCCGGCATCTTCATAAAATTAAAGAATAGAATTCACTGCAAATACTGCAATAACTTCAGTGCTGAAGCAGAAGCACTGAAACAGGCAGCGGAAACTCTTATTGAATGCAAATGACAGGCGGAAAAACAGATAGTAATCTTTAGATGCCCTCTCAGTAATAACAGCGCTGAAGAGCCACCATGCTAAAGGATTGAAAGATCTGATAATCTCCCTTGAAAGACTGGCCAAATGCTTCAACAAGTGCACAATCCAGTGGATACCAGCCCATTGCAACATACCAGGAAATGAGGAGGCAGATAAACTTGCTAAGGAAGGAGCTGCCTTACAACAAAATGATATAGAGACAACTTACGCAACGGCAAAGACTACTATAAAGGCTACATTCAAGTCCAAATGGGAAAGAGAGCACCCAGGCCATTTGAAAAATGACGCATATCATCAACTATCCAGGAAAGAACAGGTCATCATTTTTCGGCTACGGACTGGACACAACAGATTGAGATACCGTCTATACCACAAATACAAAATTGGTGCAACAGATCTCTGCATCTGCGGTACCAGCCCAATGACAGTCGAACACCTGCTGCAGTACTGCTCAACCTACAGTAATGAACGGAGTAGCATATGGCAACAACCCACTTCTGTCAACGAAAAACTGTTTGGAGATGTGTGGAACCTTGAGTTGACTACTGTCTTTATTAGAGTCATAAATGTGGAAGTCTGAAAGTGAACGAGGAAGAAGACAACTAACTGTATTTCCTTTTATCACTTTTTTCATTTTTAACGTTTGGATGGCATCGAAAAACACATCCTACTGTTCTTCATTCAACCGATTACTACACGTAGCCTATAATTAATGAAAACATAAAGTAGATCCACGCGTGGCTGTAGCGCTGGTTTCTATTGAATGTTTCTGCTTTATTTATCTGCCCATGCATGCTTTGTCCACAAGGTAGAAGTTTCATTATAGTTAATTCGCATACATCTTAGTGCTAAATTCACATCATACTGTGCAATCTCAGTAGCAGTTTACAAACAGGCGTGCTGAAATGACTACAGTGGTAGTCTACCCCTCTACTTTCAATAAAAAATTCTTTGCCATAGGTTATGCCTACTCACTAGACTAGCCTTAATGGAATTTCCTATCTTTCGTACCTTTTTGCTCCGCAGTGAATATGTATAGTTAGGTGTTGTTTCGTAGCACTTAGGGTTAGAATTAGGGTTTGTGTTAGGGTTAGTGTTAACTATAATACTAATCCTAACCCTAACTGCTACGAAACAACACCTAACTACATATATTCACTGCGGACCAAAAAGGTACGAAAGATATTTTATAGTTAATACGCATACATCTTAGTGCTACATTCACATCATACTGTGCAATCTCAGTAGCAGTTTACAAACAGGCATGCTGAAATGACTACAGTGGTACGAAAAGGTACGAAAGATATTTTAAAAATAAAATTAAAATTATAGATATAAATATCCAAGGGAAAAACATTAAAACAGTTCAAACCACTCGATATCTAGGAATGATATTGGACCAACAGCTGAACTGGAATAAACACATAGATAAACTAGTGGAGTCTTGCAGAGGATTGACTAACTTATTAAGATATTTGAAAGGTAATGGATGGGGTGCAAGCACTAAGGCAATGCTCACTTTTTATAAATCTTTTATTAGAGGAAAAATAGATTATGGAAGTATAATATATGACTCTGCTGCACACAGTAACAAGATTAAATTAGACAGAATTCAGCATCAGGCTTTATGTACAATAGCAGGTGCAATCAGATCAACATCAATGGGAGCTATAGAGGTGGCTTTAGGAATCATACCTTTGGAATTACGGAGAAAGGAGTTAAGACTAAATTACATGAACAGAGTTATTTTGGATAAGTCTCACCCAGCACATACAGCTTTTACCAGATGCCAACTAACAACTCAGGCCAAGCCAATGAATACCACTAGATACCCTACAGGATGGAAATGTATGGAGGAAATTGTCCATCTGGGTACATTAATTACATCAATTAATAACAGTTGTGAATACAAGCCAGTGATTCCGCCCTGGGAGATCAAGAAACCAGACACGGACTACCACCTAGCAAAAATACTTAAGAAAACAAATAATATAGAAAATATTAAAAACACAGCCAATAAATATATACAACAAATATCAAAAGACAGCATTACTGTGTACACAGATGGATCCAAGGGAGAGGATGGCAAATTGGGGATAGGAATATATATTCCAATATGGAAAATGGCAAAAGAATATAGCATCACGGAAAATACATCCATTTTCACTGCAGAGATGGTGGCAATACTAAAAGCACTAGAAATATTCTCTAATAACCCTCCCCAAAAATTAACAGTTTTAACTGACTCTCTTTCAACAATTAAAGCACTTAGAAACTTACGAGAATGTAGTAGACCTGATATAGCAGAGGAGATTTTTCTGGCTACTACATACTTATATTCCAGAGGATGATCAGTATTAATTGCTTGGATACCTTCACATGTTGGCATAGAAGGAAATGAAAAGGCAGATAAAGAAGCCAAGAAAGGTAGATCTGATAAAAATATAATAAATGTAGGGATGAGTAAATCAGAAATTAAGATCTTAATTAAAGATTTAATAACAGATGAATGGAAAGCAGAGTGGGATAAAAATCTGAAAGGAAGACATGCATATAAGATGTTCAGGGCTCCAACAAGAAAATGTCAGATATCTAGGGAATTGAAAATTCCCAGTAATAAGAAACTTCTCAGACTACAGCTGGGAAAAGGCTATTTCAGAATAGAAGAACCTTACTGTGCAGGATGTCTTCAAGACAATAATATAGAACATTTCTTGTTAAAGTGTAAGAGGTATGACCAAATAAGAATACCAATATTGGATTATTTGCAGGCATCCAACTTACCTATAAATATAGAGGAGGTGTTGAGAATAGACAGACCTAGGGAACTGCATAATATAGTCAAACAATATTTAACACGAACACATGTTAATATATAGTGGCTGGGAATGTGAAGGTCTGATGCTGTTCTTACAATGCATGTGACTTTAAACAGATGAAAATCAATTAAATATCTGGTAAAGTCTGTTATATAACTAGAACCACCAGGCCTATACACCCCTCCACTTTAATATTATTCTTGTTCATAGTTTCTTCTTGATTTTGTTTGTTTGTTTGTTTGTTTTTTATTTTTCTATTTAACGTATAGGCCTAAGCACAATTGTGAGTATCCCTATTTTCAAATGTGATGCCACTTTCTCATGTCGGCAGTTGTTCATATTATTTGAAATTGAAAACAATATATATCCTAATTATAACCCATCAGAGGTTGAACGGGATTTCTGTTTATCTTCATTAATATAATTTTAAAAAATAAATAAATAAGTACGAAAGATAGGAAAAAAACCATTTCTCACTGAGTGCCTGATAACATACTTTTGTGTGTTGTTTGTTTATTTATTTACTGTTTACAGGCCTCAGGTTTCCCCTCCTTATATGTCAATGGAATGGAACTGGCATTCTGGACACTGGAGTTAGCTCCCTATGCAGTGTCTATTGTTACGGTTTAAATTTTTTTTTTTTTTAATTGACTTTTTTTCCGGCCTTTTAAAAAAACATCTAATTCTCAAAAGCAAATTAATTGATATTACACTACAATCAGTCATCATAATTATACACACATGTCACTGTAAATACAAGGATAAAGAACTTTCGTTGGTACAAGCCCGCGCATACATAAGAAGAATCAGAATCTTTATTCTCCATAAAATACATTGAGTTAAGACAATGTGATATCCTGTCACCTTATCTTTTCATACTCCTCATGGATGATTGTCATCAAGGCATGTAAGGAGAAATAAAGAAAACATATGAAGACATGACATGCAGAGTTCTTCGTGAAGGACAGCTTGCAGAACCGTTTGGGATAAGAACGGGAGTGCGACAGGGAAGCCCCTTGTCTCCGTTTCTTTTCTTGCTGACAATGGACTGGGTTCTGAGAACATCAACGGCGCGCAACAGAGGTGGAATCCAGTGGACTCTGACTGGGCGGTTGGATGATCTGGATTTTGCAGATGACTTGGCTCTTCTGTCCCATGGCCGTAATCAGATGCAGGACAGGTTGAAGGCGCTCGATGAGAGGTCACAACAGTTGGGTCTGAGAGTACACAGGGAGAGGAAAAAGATAATGAGAATAAATGCAGGTAATGAAAACAGGGTTGAACTTGAAGAAGCACCAATACAAGATGTAGAATCGTACACATATCTTGGCAGCAATATAGACAAAGTTGGAGGGACAGACAGTGATATTAAAATAAGAATACAAAAAACAAGAGGAGCTTTCATTGCATTGGGAAATATATGGAGATCAAGAGAAATCGGATCCAACACGAAAATAAGAATTTTCAACTCAAATGTGAAGTCAGCCCTATTGTATGGCTCTGAGACACGGAGAACAAAAAAGACAACAACCAAAAAGCTGCAGACTTTCATAAATGGGTGCTTGCGTAGAATAATAATAATAATAATAGCCCCTTCAGTCATAACTGACTATGGGAATGCGCCCCTGAGGTGACAGCCCTCAGCTGCTTATTTTCCTGGTGCTCCTTTCGACGTTTTCTCCCCTCCTCTGCTTGTTGTGTAAGCCTCTCTTCGCCCAATCTGAGGTGGCGCCGTAAATAGCATCGCCACTTAGTGCGATTGGCACCTTCATCCTCCCATGTTGCTGGATCCATGTCCAGTGCCCTCATATCTCTCTTGCACACATCTTTGAACCTCAGCTGTGCTCGCCCAACTGTTCTCTTGCCATCTGCTAATTGTCCGTAGAAGATATCTTTTGGGATGCGACCATCTTCCATGCGGCGAACATGGCCAAGCCAGCGAAGTCTGCGCTGTCTAAGCAGTGTATACATACTTTGAAGGCCAGCACGTGACAACACCTCGACATTTGTCACTTTATCTTTCCATGAAATGCTGAGGATGCGGCGTAGACACCGTAAATGGAAGGTATTGAGCCTTCTTTCTTGCTTAGCATAGGTCGTCCAGATCTCGCTGCCATATAGGAGTGTGCTGGTGACGCAGGCATTATATACCGCAGCTTTGGTCTTCATTGTGAGTTTGGAGTTTCCCCAAACACGCGATGTGAGGCGGGCAAAGGTAGCTGCAGCTTTGCCAATGCGGCTGTCGATTTCTGTATCCAGTGAGAGTTTGTCATTGATGGTAGACCCTAGGTATGTGAAGTGGTGCACCACTGCCAATTCACAATTATCGATAGTGATAACTGGTGCAGCAACCGCATCCTGACTCAACACATTCATTTTCTTTAGACTTATTGTGAGGCCAAAGTCGTTGCATGTTTTAGGGAAGCGATTCATCAAGTTCTGAAGCTCCTGTTGGCTTTGAGTGACGACTGCAGCATCATGAGCGAACAACAAGTCTCTTATAGTGACCCTTCTGATTTTTGTTTTTGACTTCAGCCTTGAAAGATTAAACAGACGGCCATCTGACCTAGTGTGAAGGCATATTCCTTCAGTTGCATCTCTGAATGCATGTTTCAAGAGTAAGGCAAAGAAGATCCCGAAGAGGGTCGGAGCCAGAACATAGCCTTGTTTAACGCCACTTCGTATGTCAAAGGGCTGCGACGTGCTTCCAGCATATTGGACTGTTCCCTTCATGTCGTCATGGAATGACTTTATCATTTCCAGCATTTTAGAAGGGCAGCCTATTTTCAGGAGGATTTTGAAGAGTCCATCCCTACTAACCAGGTCAAATGCTTTTGTGAGGTCTATAAAGGCAATATATAAAGGCCTTTTCTGCTCTCTTGATTTTTCCTGAAGCTGGCGGACAGAGAAGATAATGTCTGTTGTTGATCTACCAGCTCGGAATCCACACTGAGACTCTGGATATATGCGCTCAGCTAACTTGTGTAGTCGCATCAAGATGACTTTGGCAAAAACCTTACCAACAATACTAAGAAGAGAGATGCCTCTGTAGTTATTGCAATCACTTCTGTCTCCTTTATTTTTGTACAGTGTTACAATCTTGGCATCTTGCATGTCTTGAGGAATAGTTGTCTCTTCCCAGCACTGGCACAGCATCCTATGCAGGGGATGTAATAGCGTGCTCTTACAGCACTTGATTAAATCAGGAGGAATCCCATCACTGCCTGGTGCTTTGCCAGAGGCCAAGCTATCAATGGCCTTGCTGAGTTCCTCTAATGTTGGTTCGGCATCCAGCTTCTCCATAGCTGGCAGACATTTGACAGCATCAATGGCTGCAGGCGTAAGGGTATTTTCTCTAGCATAAAGCTCAGGGTAGTGCTCGACCCACCTCTCCATCTGCTTACCCTTATCGGTTAACTTCTCTCCGTTGATGGTTTTTAGCGGTGCCGTCTTACTATTTTGGGGGCCAAGTGCTTTCTTTATACCGTCATACATTTGTTTAATGTTGCCTGTTTGCGCTGCAATTTGGATGCTCTCACAGAGCTGGAGCCAATAGTCATTTGCACAGCGTCGAGCAGTTTGTTGAACTTTGCTTCTCGTAGCCTTCAGGATATGTAGGGTTCTAGCACTCGGTGAACGTTTGTATTCATTCATAGCACTGCGCTTAGCTTCAATGACAGGTGCCATCACATCTGATGAAGCATCAAACCAGTCATTTGACTTTGCCGTTTTCTTACCAAAGGTGGCAAGTGCAGTACTTTGAATGGTGTTCCGTAGATGCTCCCAGTTCTCTGTAACAGTATCACCATGCTGAGGGCTGCTGAGCACTTTCTTGAAGGTCGCAGTAAATTGAGCGATCATGACAGGGTCTGACATCTTGCTGGTATCAATGCGTGGTTTCCCTTCATGTCTGACACGATAGAGTTTTCTTGGTTGTGCTCTGATTTTGCAGCAAACCAAGGAGTGATCTGTATCACAGTCTGCACTATGGTACGAGAGCGTGGAGAGCACAGACCTGAGAAGTGGCCTTCTGACGAGAATCAGGTCCAGTTTGTGCCAGTGCTTGGATCGTGGGTGTCTCCATGACACCTTATGCTGGGGTTTTGTCTGAAAGTAGGTGTTGGTCACGCAGAGGTCATGGTGGACACACAGCTCTAAGAGCCGTTGTCCATTTTCATTCATCTTGCCAATACCAAACCTGCCCAGACATGAAGGTCATGAAACATTATCGGCACCCACTCTAGCGTTAAAGTCACCAAGGAGAACAAGCTGTTTTTGCCTAGGTATGCTTTTGATGACTGCTGCTAGATTCACGTAGAACTCATCTTTAGCTTCTGAGGCAGAGTACAGAGTAGGAGCATACACACTGACAAGGGTGATGGGACCTGTGCTAGTTTGCAGGCGAAGCGTTAACAGGCGTTCTGATCCATTCTCGCCTGGTTCAACCATTTTAGTTAGCGATTTTTTTACCGCAAAACCTACTCCGTGCTCTCTTGTTTTATTAAGATCTTTCCCTTGCCAATAAAATGTGTAGTCCTTCTCGCTTACCGTTCCAGAGTCTGCTAGGCGCGTTTCCTGAAGTGCAACTATATCCACCTGAAGTCGTTTAAGCTCATCATTAATTTTGGCTGTCTTCCTTACATCGTTTACGTCCTGTAGGTTTTCGGATAGTCCAGTCAACATAGTCCGGACGTTCCAGCATCCCAATCTGAGAGTTTGCTTATTTCTATTATTCTGATAATTGCTTGGTGCAAAATTTTCTGTCCACAGTTCGGGTTTGACCCTAATCCCCATGCACCCAATGAGGAAAGCAGACAGTGGTGGGACAACACCTTATTGACTGGGGGCTGCCCAGCTTGAAGCGGGCGGTAGCTGTCCAGTGAGATCCTAGAACCTCTCCCACTGTCGGAAGTAGCCCCTGGCGCCATGCCCTACGCCAATTGGGCAAAATGCTTATAACCGGTAACTGCTACTTCCCGTGTTTTGCCGACACCTATAGGGTGAAGCTGGAGTGTCCTCTCCAGGGCGCGAGCTTGGGCACAGTTATATGGAGATCAAGCTGTTGCCCATGCAGCATGTTCCCCCTCTCCACACAGCTGGTAGATCCAAAGGAATGGCAGTAGCCGATACAGTTTGGTACCAGCCACGTCGCAGGAGTTGCCAGAATAATGTCGAATCGACATTAGACTGCCTTAGGGACTCCGACTCCGGATTTATCCTCAGGGTTTACTCCCGAAGCCAATTCCATAAATGGATATTCCCGCAAGGAATAGAGGAATAGAATAGAGGAATAGAGGAATAAAAGAATAGAGGAATTAAAATGGTATGATAGGTTACCAAAGTGGAACTGATGACAAGAACTAGACAAGTGCCAGTGGAACAAGAGATGAGAAGAAGACGATGGCGATGGATAGGACACACACTGAGGAGACCCGTTGATAGCATTACAAGGCAGTCCTTGTTTTGGTACCCCCATGGCAAGAGAGGCAGAGGTAGACCAAGAAGTACACGGAGAAGAGAGCTGGAAACAGAGATGAAAATGATGAGGAGAACGTGGAAAGAACTTGAGATGGTGGCACGTGACAGGAAGACTTGGCATGTGTTTGTTGAAGGCCTATGCTCCTTCGGAAGTGGAGTGTTATAGATAGATGTAAGGAGAGAACAAGAAAGTATTCAGTGGGGTACTGGAAGATGAGACAAGTCTGTATTTCAGAGCTGGCATTTGCTGATGATGTTGCCCCGATTGCTAAATCAGAGGCACATCTCCAATCCAACCTGCAAGTCCAGAAGGAAGAGCTGGAGAAGAGAGGGATAGCAATAAGCAGCCAAAAAAAAAAAAAAAAAAAAAAAAAATCCATGGTGATATCACGAGAAGAAAGAAGACATCAGATTAAGCTGGGAGAACAGGTCCTGGAGCAGGTCGACCACTTTAAATACCTCGGAGCTGTCATAGACTGGGAGGCATCAAAGAAGAGTTGGCTACCCGAAGAGCAACAGCTGTGAGACTTTTTCAGGCCCTAAATTAAGGATTCCTCAGCAAAAGAGAAGTTGGTAAGAAGACGAAGTTGGCTGTATACTGCTCCACCTATGTCCCAGTCTTGACGTATGGATGCGAGTCATGGACAATGACTACAACGCACAAAAGTCAGTTCCAAACCTCAGAAATGAAGTATCTGAGAAAGGGGGTTGAAGTAACAAGAAGAGACATGGTCCGCAACCAGACGATACATCAGGGCCTAAAAAACCCAACCCCTGCAGACCCAAGTAGAACAGTCCCAACTAAGATGGTTTGGCCATGTCTGCAGAATAGGAGAAGATCGACTACCACTTGTTGTTGTTGTTTTGAAGAAGTGATGGGTGGAGAGCGGGCACTTAACAGCAGACCGTTATTGTCTCTTCTTGTGTATACCTCTACACCTCACGGTAGAAGGGAAACGACTACGTAAGTAAGGTTCTGAAAAAATTCAATCAAGAATATTCCCTGTACTGGGAACCGACCCAGGTGTCTTTAGAACTAGATGCGGACTTTTTTTTTTCCCTCGCATGAGGTCGCATATTTTTTCCTCGCATGAGGTCGCATTGGCACCCGCCCCAAACCCGGCTCTGGTCAAGACCACATGTCCCAACACAAGGAGACCCAATGACAACATGTGTCACCGTAGTGATCCTCTGTGTTCTCACACAAGGGACCTAATGACACATGAATGTCACTGTACCGGTCCCTGTGTCTAGACACATTTTTTTTTTTAAATTAATGAAGATAAACAGAAAGCCCTTTCAACCTCTGATGGGTTATAATTAGGATATATATTGTTTTCAATTCCAAATAATATGAACAACTGCCGACATGAGAAAGTGGCATCACATTTGAAAATAGGGATACTCACAATTGTGCTTAGGCCTATACGTTAAATAATAAAATAAAAAACAAACAAACAAACAAACAAAATCAAGAAAAACTATGAACGAGAATAATATTAAAGTGGAGGGGTGTATAGGCCTGGTGGTTCTAGTTATATAACAGACTTTACCAGATATTTAATTGATTTTCATCTGTTTAAAGTCACATGCATTGTAAGAACAGCATCAGACCTTCACATTCCCAGCCACTATATATTAACATGTGTTCGTGTTAAATATTGTTTTGACTATATTATGCAGTTCCCTAGGTCTGTCTATTCTCAACACCTCCTCTATATTTATAGGTAAGTTGGATGCCTGCAAATAATCCAGTCTTGGTATTTTCATTTGGTCATACCTCTTACACTTTAACAAGAAATGTTCTATATTATTGTCTTGAAGACATCCTGCACAGTAAGGTTCTTCTATTCTGAAATTATCTTCGATTATTTCTAAACTTTTTAGAATTGTTATCATCTCTGCGGTTAAAATCAAAGCCCCTTCAGTTACAATGTAGCTCTTTTTAATTCCTCACTATGGTATTACTACTCCTGCACCTAGTTGCCCACTATCACCATTGGATCCATCAGTGTGGACGGCCAGACTTTGTTTTTTTAGTTGATATATGTACTTTCTACTTATCATTTTGGCTTTCTTATCTTCTATGTTTTGTTTGATCTTTTCAGTAAGTGAGTAGTCTATGATTGGTGTTTTTAGTTCCCAGGTTGGTATTTTGCTTCTATATTTATTACTATTTTTAATTGTGTTCGACAGTTCTTTGAACTGCATTAGATCTTCTATAGTTCTCCACCCTGTTGGATATCTATCTTTATTTAAGGGGATGTCCCATACACTTGGTTGGTTTTTGACAAATGCTTTATGTGCTGGGTGGGTCACTTCTTGTGCTACTTTACTCCAATAATTTAATCTTAGTTCTTTCCGTCTTAGACCAAGGGGAGGTATGCCAAGAGCTACTTCTAGCGCTTCTTCTGCTGTTGATATAAATGCACCTGTAATGGTTCTCATGGCTGCATTTTGAATTCTGTCTAGTTTTGCTTTGTTAGAAGCTGCTGCTGAGTCATAGACTATGCTGGCATAATCCAGAGTCCTCCTGATGAAAGACTTGTAGAACATAAGCATTATTTTATTGCTGGCCCCCCCATTCATTACCTTTTACTATCCTTAGTATATTTAGGGGTCCCCTACAGCTTTCTACTAAATAGTTTATATGTTTATTCCAATTTAGTTGTTTATCTAAAGTTGTGCCCAGAAATCTTATTGTTGAGGAGGTACATATTTTCTGTCCTTTAATGGTTATATTGATTTTATCATCTTCTTTTAAATTTTCTTTGCTGAATATCATACCTAATGTTTTGTTTACATTAATTTAAGAGCCCCAACTTTTCATCCACTCTGAAACTTTCATCCACTCTGTCGGCTACCACGACAAGCATGGGAAACTAAAAGCCAGGGATTCAGGCCCCCAGGACGACCCAGAGTCCGCTGGGAAGGCAACATTTGACAATCTTTGAAGGATCTAGAATGGAACCAGGCCAGGAGGAAGACAGCTGACAGAATAGTATGGGACTCTCTCTTCCAAATCTCTGCACCTCACCATAACACATCACAACTAAACCATCTATCATACTCCAAATTCCTACCTATATCATTCACTACCACAAAACCCCATCATATAAACATAAAAAACCCAACATCCTCAATCTCCACATCAATAAATAAATATCCAAAAAAACATAATAAACAAAAACATATTTACAATCCTAATATCACCCCCCAAAACACATATCCTTCCCCTAATTCAACCAATATCATAACCCACTTATCCCCAACACATATTTACATCATCATAACTAATT